>CAJVPT010000675.1:0-26872 GCA_910592055.1 Acaulospora colombiana | reverse complement strand
ATGGAGCGAAAAATCACTCCCAAAGTTGTACTTAGAGTAATTACTGAGACGAGTGAGCTAGTTAAAGTTTTAGCTTTGGCGATTCATACTATATGTATAGCTTACAATTGTTTAATAAACTACATATAACTAGCCTGACAGAGGGTTTAAAAAAAAAAAAAAAGAAAGAAAGATTCATATTTGATCTATTCTGCTTTGGTTTTATTTAATTTGCCAAGTGAATTCTTTTTTTAATAAATTGTGTTTTTTATATATATTGATAACTCTTGTTCTAATAAATATTTAATATGTATAACAATAGAAGTAATTAAAAGGTGTTTTCTGTAAATACTACATTTATTCAAGCTTGGATTGCTTACTGTATTAAGTCTTTTGCAACTATTATCTAATGATTTTTTGTTTTATCTTCATTAATCTATTGTTTTATTTTGTGAAAGGTATTTAATTTTTCATTGTTAAGACTATGTGCCAGAAAGTATACTTCTATAATCCTAACTTTTTGTTTATTGAAAAGGGTTATGTCTATTAATAAGAGTCATCCTTAATAGTGCATATATTTGAAGATTAGTTGTGCAAGTTGATAAATAACACTAATATCAATATCATGTTCTAAAGTTTGTGCTTCTTTATGGATTCAAAAAGATTTGTAACTATGATATGTCTAATATTTTAAGGATTATAAGGTGTTATTTGTTTCTATTATAATAATAATATGTCAATTGATAATATTATAAAGTTTAAATCAATAATTTTTTTTGAAATTTGTTGATAAGCTGTGAATTCTGTAAATGATAATTTTCTAAAGGAATATATATATAAATATGGATAGTTATTTTTGAAGGTGACAAAAATATTATTTTAAAAATTTTTGATAACCTTTTTTATTTAAAATGATTTAGGTTATTTTTTTTTATTCTAAATTTAAAATACTTATAACTCTATCAATATATAATTAAATTTAATAAAAAATATTTATTTTAAAGCTTACATTATTAAGTTATTATTTAAAAAAAAATTGTTTAAATCTAATTACTGGATAAGGAAAAAATAGAATAAATAAATTAGACTCCATTTTTTAAATTTGACTGGTTTACAAGTTTGATTTTTTCAATAAAATCAAAGTACTTATATATCTATCAATATATAATTATATTTAATATAAAAATATTTGTTTTAAAATATATATTATAAAAAAAATTGCTTAAATCTGATTACTCAATAATGAAAAGATAGTATAAATATATTAGACTTCATTTTTAAAATTTAACTATTTTTGCAAGTTTAATTTTTTTAAAAAAATTAAAACATTTATATTTCTATCAATATATAATTATATTTAATATAAAAGTATCATAAAAAAAAACTCTTTCCCATAGATCCTTTTTTTTTCAGAAAATTTCTTTTTTAGGTAATTTTCTTCTTTATTTTTCTCTAGCTTCGTAAAGAGTTTTCCAAGTCACCATGCCACTCAAAACTCGAGCACAACATAGAACGACCCAACAATAACAACATAACACAAACACAGTTTCAAGTAACACAAGAAGTTGCACTCAAAACTAGCAAAACTTTGTAATGGAAATCCATGAAACAAAGAAAAAAGAAATCGAGGCTATTTTCCCAGCTACTATCAATAACACTACATATATCCCAGCAAAACAAACAAATATTGATTCAATCTCAAACAGAATATCCAATATTGAATATGATAATACAAATAATCAAAACAGCACTTCCTCCACTCCTAGAGGTTTTCACTCTGAAACAAATTTTGAAATCAATTGGTATAAAGAAACAAAGTATCAAACTCAACACCATGACAAAGAAAAAAAACAAAGTAGATGACAGGAAGCCCACTGCAAGACCACTTCCAACTGACTGGCAAGTTGAATATGGAAGAAAAAGATTTAAATGAACAATTCTCCTTGAGGAGGTTTCTGGCAAAGGCAACCAGAGTAAAATTTGAAATTTATCAAACTACCTTGCCAAATTTCAATCCTTTTTACATATCAAAATCGATAATCCACAAAATGCAAAACTGATCATTGCTTTATTTGGGGATTAAAAAGATACAAATAAAGCTGAAAATCTCACTATCAATGATAACACTATCATTCAAATGTCAGTAACACCTATATATATATATTTTTTTTTTAACTAGCAAAGTCCTGCCATTGAGTTTTTATTAGTTTATTAATACAGGCTTATGTATGCAAATTCAATTGCGAGTCTATATATTTATGAGATAAAAAAACACTATGACTCAGTATTCTGAAGTAGAAACCCTGTGACTTGCTGCAGTCTACTTTTGTGGATGCTAGCGTATCAAGACTTCACTAGCACTAATATTTACAGAGAAGAAGAAATATAGAAAATAACTATTTTTAAGTATATGTTCAGTTATAATATTGGTTAGTTCTATATATAATTCTTTGAACCTGTCCTTTATGTATTTTTCAAGATTTATCTAAGCCTGCTCTGGTATGGGGTCTGTCTCAAAGCTCTTTATAGCTTGGATAGTTGGTAAGTCTGGACTTAATAATATTGTATCTTGATTGTGTCTTTTGTTTTTAGTGGCTCTTTTCTGTCGCTTGAGCTTTTTGTCTATGTTTTGACTCTTATCCCACTCGATTGTGATGTCACACCTCAGTTTCCATACTTCCCATTTCTTTTGCCAGAATTTATGAGTTGCTATTCTGATTGCCTTCATGGCTTTGTGTCTGTCCTTGGTTATAGATTTTGCTACTTATATCATGTCATGTGTTATTACTCCTTTGACTATATTCTTCCATTTGATCTTGTGCTATATCTTTAATGGCTCTTGGTATTCTTGTGATATTTGAGTTCTTTTCCACTTTTTATTGATTTGTTCTTTTTGTTTTCCATCTGCTTTTGCCACACTTTCATTTGTTAAGGCCTGAATATATTCTTCCTGTAGTCTTGTCTGTGTTGTGTCACATTGAAATATGTAATCATTGCCTTCCTTATATTGTTTGCATACTTTGCACTTATTATCAATATATATGCCTGGGTGTCTCATATTAAGTTTGTCCATGGTTGGTAGCTCTCCCATCCATGTTTTGATTCTAAATAAGTGGTCTGTATGGTCTTCCATATTTGTCAGGATTGATGTGATACTTGTCGGCATTAAGAGCTCCAAAGTTAATGGCCAATATATTTTCTAAGCTTTTCTTTGGTTTAGCCAGTCCTGATTCCTCTGTAGTATTCTCCATTTGCTTGCCCATTTGTTTTTTAGGATCTGTTTTGTTAGGGGCTTGACAGCTATATCAAATTGTTTTTGATTCCATCTTGTGAGAACCTAGGCCATTATATTTTTTTGCATGTTTGTTGTAACAATGTGTTTTGGCCTGTCTGTTAGCTTTATAGTGGCCAACTTGTCTGCTTTGTGTGACTCTTGACTTTTTCCCAATATATTGTTAATCTTTTTGTCTATATAATTTTCTTGATCGTATCGCTGAGAATTTGATTTGAATGGTCTATTCTCCCTTAACCTCTTTTGTTTTTGACTATGGAATTCCTCAGGATATTGATGGCTGATTGACTGTCTGTGATAATGGTAATGGTTTTGTTAAGGTTAACTGTACTTACTACTGTTAGGATGGCTGTTAGCTTCGCTCTTGTAGATGAGGGGGTATTACCTATTTCTGCTTGGAATTCTGCTACTTGTTCCCCCAATTGGATTGTAATGATCCATTCTAGGCTCATTCTATTTTTTTCTGGGTGTCTAATGAAAGATCTGTCTGTATAGATTTTTAGGTTGTTGAGTTCACTTATTTCTTTTGCTATATTTATCAGCTTGTCTATGATTTTTTTGTTTCACTTATCCTGCTGTTGATTAGGTGAATTGTTTCTAAAAGAGAATCTAAATGAATCTGTGGTACTATCTTAAGGAGTTCTGGCATTATTCCTCTTTCTGATAGTACTTTCCTTATTCCTTTGGGGGTGGAGCGCAACCTGTCCTTGGTAGGTTGTTGCATCCCTGGTTGTTCTTTCCTCGAATCTGCTGATTTCGAACTCTTGTCTACTACTACATTGATAACTCTTGCCCTTATTAGCTCAGCAATGCATTGCCCTTGTTCCTTGTATTTGCCCACAGGCTTAATTTGTAATTTTATTGAATCAAAACTGTTACAGTATGTTATTACAAATGAGTAGTTTTACATATATGTTATAGTAAATCATATCTATATGAATAGCTATATATATATTTAACTAATGCTATGTATTACCACTACCAGCCCAACCCCAAACTGGAAGTCTGCGCAATTCCGTCTTAATTATTCCTAGAACAATTTTTTATTAAGAGTATTCTAGTTATTAGGCCATCGAATTCAGTATCCTGGATTCCAGTTTTTGATCCTTCGGAGTGGTCCGCAAATTTCTCCTCCCAGCAAAGCCTCCTGATAGTCAAGTCTGTGAAAGCCGGCACAGTCACATGCATGAGGATCGGGACTGGCTTATTATGGAAGAGTCCTTTTCTTGATCATAAGTTTTTGTATTAAGCCATTTGTGTCCCCAGACAAGTTGTTTTCTTGTTTTGATCCTGAGAGGCATGCTACCGGTTTGAGGATCTACTCTTCTTGCTACCATTTCTAGTAACGTGATTGTGTCAGTGATAATCCTATCTGATTCAGATCACAACCTGATCACAACCTGATCACAATCTAGATATAGACCAGATGCTATATTTAGAAACATCGGTTAGTTTATGGTTATACCAATAGATGGATTCAATTCCTTGTATCAGTTTTGTATTGGGGTGAAATTGAAACCGGATTTTGTGAAATGACCTATAGAGTGCTAACCATTGCACTATTGACCCATAGATTGTCAGTAACACCTATATATGATAACATTGCAGCCAAAAACAAAAGCATTTGAGCATGGGATATTCCACTTAATGTCATATACAATGAGGTGCACACAGTCTTTACTAAATTTGGAGAAATTCAATTTCTCAAAATGCAAACAATCGGCATGTGGCAAATAGCCACGGTGGAATACAAAAATCAAGAAGATTATGAGAAAATCCAAGCCAGATGGGCAATACCTTTCAAAGGAGATCTTATTTGCACCTAACCCTTTCTTAATACCTATCAAGTCAAAATAGAATGAGACAAATAGACAATCAAACTAGCCAACCTTCTTTCAAGTACTACAGGCTTTAACCTTAAAAAAATAATTGATTAAACCAAAGCTCAAATATGCTATATTCCAAGAACCTCTCAATATTATCAAAAAAGATTTGCTATCCTTAGCTTGAAAACAGACGAACTCTTAGAAGTTGCCAAGACCTTTTTTTGCAAAACTTGGCAACACTGAACTTACTTGAATTGATTCAAATACTAAAGCATACAATCACTGCTCTGATACTGAACACATGACCAAAGACTGTCTGATTCAAAACAGGCAACAATATTTACAAATTAAAGAACAAGAAAATGTCAAGAAATTTGGGTATCTTTATAACAGATACAAACCCAGTGGATATTCTACCAACTCACAGAGACAAATCTTACAAAGAGATTGCACCAAACCTTTCTTCACTGAAATTGTAAAGCAAAGAAACACTGCTAAAAATTTTATCAATATAAAGGCAACAGACCCTACCAAACATTTCACCGACAATGTTCAGAACATCTCACGGCACAACATTCTATCAACCATCAAAGAAATAGAACAGGAGATCAAGAATATCAAATATGAACTTATCAGCATGGATAAGTGTATAGGACATCTTGAAGATGACAGTTACTACTACCATACATATGAAGCAGATCATGAACCATAAGATAAAAGGGATGACAGATCAATCAATAAAGAAGTCATAAGCATAACCTTCAACACCTCCAGAAAAAGAAGAGCATTAAGTCCAGTTTTAGAAATCAGACAAGATTAAGCAAAAATCTATAGACAACTCAATAGATTATCAGGCAGTATGAATGCAATCACATTATCTCTCTCCGAACTGGTAGCCATCCAAGTTTCCTTTCCCAATAATGACACTTCCCAAATTCTTTCTAATTAATGAATAATACAAATAATATCTCTTCTCTGATATGGAATACATCAAATATAGACAACTCCATTACAAATATTTTACTTCTTATCTCTACATGTATACCTCTTTGGAAAATTATTACTCACAATATTCATAGTATCTTAACAGATCTCAAAAAAAATTCTTGGTTTGAACTTTGTAACATTAATAATTGGCATATTATTATTACAACAGAAACAAATGACACTTTATAATCCTCAAAATATTAGACGCATCACAGCTACAAATCCTTTTGGACATACAAAGAAGTATAAACTCTAGGACATAGTGTTGGCATTAGTGTCACTCAACAACTAGCCCAATAAATCTTTAAACATTAATACTATCAAAAATGACTCTTATTAGTGAATATGGCCTTTCCCAATAAATAAAAAGTTAAAACTATAGAAGCATACTTTCTGGTACATAGTTTTAACAATGAAAAATTAAACACCTTTCACAAGATGAAACAATGGATCAATGAAGCTAAAATAAAAACTATCAGATAATAGTAGCAGGAGACTTCAATACAGTAAGCAACCCAAGCCTGGATAAGTATAGCGATCACAAAAAGCACCTTTTAATTATATCCAATACTATATATATCAAATACTTATTGGAACAAGGGTTCATTGACACATATAGAGAACACAACCTATCAAGAAAAGAATTTACTTGACAAAATAAATGAAACAAAAGCAGAATAGATCAAATATGGATCCTTTTGGCCTCTATATGGCAATTAAGAGAAGCATACATCTTATACAAAATTAAAGACATTACAGGCAGTAATCACTCAGGTTCTATCACTGAAATAGAAACCTGGCAACTGAACAAAGTCCTCTCCAAAGCAAAACATATACCAAATAACAAATTCAATTGGAGCTACACTTCATCAGCAATATGGGATAAATTTGCAAACTAGATTGAAGAATTCTTCGTGGCTAATTATGATATTCTTCGACATTATAACTTGGACCATAAATGAAACAAATTCAAACATATTCTCCATAAATCAGCTAAATTACATATAACAAAAATCAAATTAAATTGCAAAACCTGCAATTTCAAAACTAACCAAAATTATCTCAAAACACTTGTTTAACTACAACAACTCCAATACAAACTTACCACATAAACTACAATCAACATCGACTCAATTCTTACAACAATAAAAACAATACCAACAGAACTATATAAAGAGCTTCAACTAGTATCCCCACCAACAAATATAAATCCAAACCTAACAACATGGAAAAAATAATTAAAAACTTCATAATCAAATTTAAAACAGTCACAAGAATTCTCACAAATATATGCAAATAGCAAGCAATCAAACAATTCAGTATCAAATGACAAGTAATTCTGGAAAACCAAAAGAAGTCAATGATAAATAGCATCTTAAACAGACCCATAAGATCTATTATTTTAGACAGAATTATTATTTCTGACAATAACAATATATATATTATCACCGATCCATCAGAAATTAAAGTCAAAGTTAGGAAACATTTTGAACAATGAATTTCAAAAGGAAATATACATCTATTGGAATAATTTCCTTTCTGGCAGGTAACTTATGAACCACTGGAACATATAAAACAAAACTGGTATCAAGATTTATTAGTACCTATAACAATCAAAGAGCTCTTAAGTACTATTCAACAAAGAAACTCCAAATCAGCTCCAGGCAGGAATTCAATACCTTACAAAATATACAAGCACCTAAAACAAGAGACCAAGAAATTTTTGCTAGGAATTTTTAACAATATACTCAAAACTGGCCAAATACTAAAAGAATGGAGTAGGGGAATCATATATCTGATACTCAAACCAAAAGATTGGAAGAACAATCTCAATATAACAAGAACTATAACATTATTGGACATTGGATAAAAAACCTTTACCAAAATAATTACAGATAGACTATTTAAATACTTTACAAATGTGTTCATTCTATCAGATCTGAACTGGACAGGTCTACCAGGAAATAGTACACAAGATCCTATCTATATTTTAAACTGCATTACAGAATATGCAAATGATAACAATAAACAAGCCTGGATACTCAACCAAGACATGTTCAAAGCATATGATTCTGTTAACATTCATATGCTTAACTTAACACTAAAACACATCAAGCTCCCACAATCCATGATCAATATAATTTCAGCTATCTTTCAAAATAGAACCAATACAGTTACCACATGCCATAGCCTCACACAAAAATACAATGTCTTAGATAGAATAGATCAAGAGGATTTCATCTCTCTTCTTCTCAGGCAAATCTTTTATAATCCTCTCTTATATACCATAAACAACAACTTCAAAGGATATACTATTAAAACATCATATCTGACATCAGTAGAAAATCAATCATGCATCTCATCTGTAAATATTTCAGCCAGTGCTTATATGGATAATACTACATGGATAACAAAAACTCAATCGGAGCTACAAATAATCATAAATATAGCACAACAATTCTACATAATCAATAATATAGCAGTAAATCTATATAAATCCTTTCTTCTTATAATTAATAGCAAAAACTCAGATAAAGAACAAGGGTACAAATACAAAATCAATATATTCCAGGTTGTGAAGATAATATTCCAGTTAGAATTTTAGATATTTGATATGTAACAAGGCCTCCAAACATTATCAAAAGCAATTAATTCCACACAAAGTCATGCAAACTAGAGCACTTATAGGTAGCAAATAAGTAACTGATAAACAAATGTGATATATCATTAACCATGTCCTCTTTCCTAGCATTGAATATCTCCTAAATGATATAGTCCTATCAGAAAACACCTACAATACATTAATGAACAAATTCACCAGCACTTTCAAACACAAACTTGGCCTAGCCAATACAATTCCCAACAATGCAATTTTTAATACCTTTGAATATAATCTTTTTCATTTATAGGACTGACAAACACAGCTACACGTTACAAATTGGATCCAGAAAATTAATAAATGAAATATTACAGGTACTTTAGCAAGACATTGACTCCAATATCTATAAAATAAATTTTGGTCTACCAATTTAATCCTCACCCATCTAATGAAGCCAATATGTAAACTAAAAAGCAACCTAAAATATGACATTCTCTGGCTTTTGTGCAAACATGGATTCAGCTTTCAACTTCATCACAATAATAACCAAATTTCTACTTTTCAAAAAATTGATAAAACAATCGAAGATATTGTCGACCCTTCATTTCTATAACAAATATTGAACTCAACTGATAAAACATAACTTAATGTTTACTGGGCTACTCTTAAATACATAAAGAACACATTCTCTCCAATGGTGCCAGCTTATTAGATACAAAAAGAAATTGCTATCAGGAAAAACACCCAATTGGTTTCTAGAACTATAAAACCTCCTAAAAGATCCAACTACTACAATGTTATATCTCAATCCAAATACAGCCAACATCTTTCTACAAAGTACCCTAGCGATAAACACAACTATCATAAAATCCCATTGGGTAGCTACAATAAAAATGATCAAATATTTATTGGCAAGAAACAAAGAAACAATCTGGACAAAACAATATCATATCAATATTATACTATACAAAATAATGAATCTCCTTTGTTCAGATGTTCAGGATGTGATATAAATGAACATATAACTTATTTAAGTATATGTATCTTCTCCTTCAAACCACAAAACATAATCCTAGTTCTAACAAACTTCAGTATCACATCTGTTTTGCATCCTGAAAACTTCTCACAGCTACCTATTAGAAGAACATGAATATCCCTTGACTTAATACAAGCAGCACTCAATCACCTGATCACCTCCCTACCTGAAGAATTAATATATATTTCCTACATAATCATGCAAGATAATGATATCATACAAAATTATATTCAACAACATTTCAAAGGAGAACCAAGTACATTAAACAAACTGACACATATTGCCACCTCTATAACAAGTAATTCTTTCTAGATCTATACAGATGGATCCAAATTAGATTGGAATAATACACCTCACATAGGTATAGGATAGATCATCATTACATCTATATAACAAGAGTTGCAATTCCAAGCACAAGTAAACAAATACTTATCATCTACCAGTGCAGAGATTATGGCAATTTACACTGCATTAGTAATAATACTCACTAAATTTTTGTAGATCTCTACATTGATAGTCAAGCAACAATATTCTGTATTAACCAATCTCTCAAACAAAAACCTGATCAAATGATTCGTAAACACAAAAACTACAAACTACTACTAGGCATTCAAGATATATGCAAATCCAAAAATATTAACATTCACTTATATAAAGTTCCAGCACATACAGGAATTAAATACAATGAATTAGCAAACCAGTTGGCTAAAATCAATCACTTCAACAATGGCATGGCTTCTAGAACTTTACAAATTGAAACATTAATATTCAACACCTCAAATATTACAATAATCCTGGTATGGGACAAGAATATAATAGACATTCTTGCCAAAACAATATATCAAAAACTATCACAATCCAAAAGATTAGCACAATGAAAAGTTCTAAACAGGACCCTTACAGACTTTATAGGACAATACAAATACATAAACTGGACAGCAACTTTCAATAACTTATATCCCTCTAAAATAAGTAATAACAAGATATCAATAGAAGACCAACAAATCAGAAAATTCTCAATCAACTTATGAAACAATGCATTACCTATTAAAACTAAACTATATATAAGAAAACCTATATTCTATACAGATAATCTCTCCCTTGATACTGTTGTGGGCTATCCCAGCGAGTTCATCGCTAATCCATAGCACCTCGTGTAATCCAGACTTTTCAAGAATATTCACAAATGACACAAAGAAGAGAACGCCTCCTATAAAGAACACTTAAGGAAGGCAGAGACATGGTGATTAACTTGGCCGAAGGTAAGTGTCTCTTTATTGCATCTGTTTCTTTGGTATATCACTAACTCTTATCTTTATTCTCAATGAGGGCTGTTTTTCCTAACATATTCAGCTCTATTCTCAAGAAGGGCTGTTTTTCCTAATACATTCAGCTCTGCCTTTTCAGCATACATTAATAAGCTATTTATACTCTTCTAACTAACAATGGGCTATTTACTTTATAATCAGCTATATTAACCCTAAGCTTTGCTAAACTTTCTATACTTTTTCAAATACACATAGTTCCCTTATTAGTACCTGAGCCTTATCTATAGTTTCTTACCTTGCAACACTCAATCTTTCATGCCAGACTTTCAGGTTTTTGGACTCTAGACCGTTATGCATAAATCGTATTACCCACGTGACCCATAACAATACAATCTAATAGAAGACAATTATCACTCTTTTCTCTGTAACGCTATACTACAAGATCTTATTACATACGTAAATGAAATTGCAATCAACATATGTAAAGAATACATTTATCCAGCAATAAAAAGCAATTATATACAAATAATCAAATAACAAATGTCCTTAAAAACACTATCTGAACTCAAACTTTTTATCAAAGGAGTACTATTCAAGTCCTTAATATCAGCCATATATAAGATTACAACAGATTCTTCCAGTGCACAGAAATGTATCAAAGAAATAATGTATACAGTAAATAGAAAGAACTGCTCTATTACAAATACTGAACCAGTGCCATATCTTTCGATAATGGAAACAAACAATAGGAATCAACAAACAAACTGAAAAACAACACAAATATATGAAGAAAGTTCAGCAAAATAGCAAATTAATCAATGAACAAACCATAGACGACAGTTATATCACTACATCTAACAAATATCTGAACAATTTTATAAAATATAACACTTCTATTTTCTCTTTATTTAATATAAAAATTAGCACTAACTTTGCCTTGGTAGATTAGTTTCTTCCTTGGTTTGAAGTGACAACAAGCCATCCAGTAGACTATAGTCTTAGGAAGTTTAGTAACATAAATAATATATAGAATACTTTTTGTCTTTTTTTGTAATCCTTACAATATATATTGCAAATTATTTTATCAAAGCTAATAAACAAGGCTGAATCAGCGAAAAAAAAATTTTTAATATAAAAATATTTATTTTAAAGCTTATGTTATAAGCTACCATTTAAAAAAAGATTGTTTAAATTTGATCACTTGATAATGAAAAAATAGTATAAATACATTAAACTTCATTTTTAGAATTTGACAATTTTTGTAAATTTACTTTTTTTAAAAAAAATTAAAATATATATTTATTTATTAATATGTAATCATATTTATTCAAAAAATATTTAGAAAAGCTTATATTATGGACTATAATATAAAAAAGTATATTTAAATATGATTACTAGTTAATAAAAAAATAATATAAATAAATTAGACTTTATTTTTAGAATTTGACTATTTCTGCAAGTTTGATTTTTTTAAAAAAATTAAAATACTTATATCTTTGTCATTATATAATCAAATATAATAAAAAAATATTTGTTTTAAAGTTTACATAATAGGCTATCATATAAAAAAAGTTTATTAAAATCTAATTATTAATTATCAAAATATTTATATAAACAAAAATATATTCATTTTGAAATTTTGAAATTTTGAAATTTTTTTATTATACCTTTTTAAATCTTAGAAAAAAACTTTCTTTTTTATTAAATTCTCATAATTCTTATTCTCTACCCTTTAATTCATATTTGTCATCCCAAAAAAATCTTATTATATCTATTTTATATGATATTGCTTTATAATTATTTGACAATCAATTACAACAATTATATGATTACTTTTTAAATAATTCTTATATTGGAAATTTATTTTTTCCTAATGCTCATAATGCAAAAAAATCTATTTAAATTAGTAATAATATTAAAACAATGCATAATTCAGTTTCTATAAAATATAAATCTAGCATTTTATAATTAATTGCTAATTTATATAGTAGAACAGAATTACTTTTAATTTAAATAATTATCAAAGATACTGTATATTCATATTTCTAAATCAAAAATTAATAAAAAAACATTTGAGCTTATTATTAATTTTATTTTATAAAATTTGAGTTTATCAACTTCTTTTTATAAACCTATTAAACTTTTTTTTCTTTGAAAATACAAATTTTAATACTACAATTTATTATTTGGAAAAGTCTCCAAAAACAATATATATTAAATTAAAACCACAAAATCCTGACTTAAAATTAAGTCTCAGTAAATTTTATAAACTTTTTTCAAAAAATTTTAAAAAAGTACAAAAAAAAAACTGATATGTATTCAATTTGTATTGAAGAAAAAAAAATAATAATAAAATTGCAAAATATTGATTCAAATAATTCTTTATTAATTAATTATTTAAAAAATAAAATTGATTTTTATAACAGCATCTACTTTTAACCAAACTTGCTTAACTTTTACTTTAACAAAAATTGAAATATTAAAACCAATCTAAAAGACAATAAAACAATTTGATAGGTCATATACACTTTCAATTGGACTAACTTAAAATAAAACCAAATAATAGTTTTACAAATTAGAAAAGAAATAAATTGGAAGCTAAGTCTCAGAAATATCTATCCTACAGTAATGACTTCTGATCATATTGACTGGTAGAACCATACTCAATAAAAATTTGCAACAAAATTATGGAACTAAGAACTTTCTACAATGTATAAGCTGCATAAAAGGTCATCTGACTTATATAAAAACAGACAATGCCTCAGTTGTCTAAGAAATAAAGACAATAACCACCCTTTTATCTGTAAATATTATAGCTAAAGATAGATTTCTAAAGGTGAAGGCAAGGACAAAAGTCAAATGTCTCTCACTAGAAAAATTTAAAATTTTTAAATTAATAATTATAAAAAAACTATTCATAATTGTTCTTCATTATCCAAATCATTTATTTATAGCATTTTCCAACTTTTGTTCCTATTAAAATAAGGAGTTATGAATTTTGTCCCTCAAAAAGGGACATAATTAATCTGTAAAATTTTATATACTAAATACTTTAAGAACCCATCATTAATTATAGTATAGATATATATGAAGAAATTAACAACTATATTATCAAAGAGATCAATAACAAATAAGAAACTAATGATTATCAAAAAGATATTAAGCATGAAGTACATATGAATATACAATATCTAAATATACTAATCTTCAGAGGAGGAATCAGCAGGATCCTTAATAATCTCATTATAGATATAATAAATTAATAAATACAATCAAATTAATAATCAAATATATCAGATTTATAACATGCTATATCTAATTAGACAGATACTGCAGGTAAAGATGGGTCTCTAAAGAGGGAGGCAAGGACAAAGTTAAATGTCCCTCACTAGGAAATATTAAAATTTTTAAATTAATAACTATAAAAAAACTACCTACAATTGTTTTTCATTATCTAAATCATTGATTTATAGCATTTCCTAATCTTTGTCTCTATTAAAGTGAAGAGCCATGAATTTTGTCCCTCAAAAAAGAACATAAGTAATCTGCGAAATTTTATATGCTAAATACTTTAGGAACTCATCATTAGCTATAGAACAAGTTGATGATCTAAATATAGATAAATTCCTACAGAATAAGTATATTATATTTTTGAAAAGCCAAAACATAGACAAACAAATAAAGAATATAAAAGGGATAGAAGAAAATATTCAGAAAAGAGTGATAAGAATAAGTACACACAACATCAGAGGTGCAACGGGCAAGACAAATCAATAAAGTTTTATTGAAGAAATACAGAAACAAGGAATAGGCATAATGAGAATATGCAAAACTAAGCTGATCCAAATCAATGCAAAATGGGCTTTTAGAAATCAAAAAACCTATAATTATTTTTAAAGCACCAATAAAGACATACCATTTGGAGCAGGAGTTAGCCTCCTAATTAGGAAAGATTTGAAAAAGAAAATAGCATCAATAGAAGAGAAGAAAAGTTATATAATAGTAGCTAACTTCTTCATGAAAAAGAAAAAAGTCTGTATTATACAGATTTACATTCCTTCAAACAAACAATAATGCAAAAAGATACAAGATAAATTAATTAGTCTTATAAAAAAAAAGCAAAGACAAAGCTTTCACATAATAGTAATGGAAGATTTCAATGCTGCTTATAATTTATCAAAAGATAAAATAACATCCTTCAAGGCTAGATTCAGAGCTTCTTGGTATCCTAAAATACCACTGTTCAACTTTCTGAATAAATGGGGCTTTATAGATATCCAGGCAATATGGAAAGACAAAAATAAAACCTCAACACAGTGGAATGCTGCAAGCAATAATAGAATTGATTATATTTGAATATCACAGGACCTAACAAGATATTCATTACTGTGATTTGATAATCAAAAAATATAAGAAGTTACAGGTAGTAATCATATTATACTTATAATTATCTTCTATGATAAAGATCTTTTTATAAGAAGCCCATTTATCAAATCAAAAACACAATAAAAATGAAAAATTGATATAAAAGAATTTTCATTAGAACAGTGACAAGCCTATTGAGAAAACTTGAATTATAAGTTCAAGATGAAACTAGAATCTTTTTTTCTAGAAGAACCTGAAATAGGCAAAGAAGAAAAACTTGCAGACAAGATTTAGGAAGTCTTTGAAGAATAGATATGAAAACAGTTTTCAACAAGCTTAAAACTAAAAAGGTCACATCATATAAAGAAAGAAATGATAAACACAGTCCTGAATTTGCTAAATATAGAAACGCCTTGCAACTAAAGAACTTCTCAAGAAAGCAGAAACCTCAAAAAAAAATAAAAAAGCTATAAAACCTTTGCAAGGTAATAGAGAAATATAATACTATTCACAACCCATATCATCAGATTAAAAGTTATTGTATACAATATAGCATCTCCAATATGCCCTGGATATTATTAAAAAAGAATATTCAAGATGTAATAAAAGGTCGAAAGTTTATTAGTCAAAGACTTGAAGCCAAAAAGACAAGAGATGCCATTAAAATTGCATTAAAACAAAGATATGATAATCTAAAAAACAACTAAAGAAGGATGGTAAACTCCTTAACCAATAAAGAAAGAGGCAAGATTATACTAGATAGGATCAAAATCTGACAAGATAATATCGAATATATAATAATAGAAAAACATAAAATTTAAAAAGATATAAGATGATATTATCCAGAAGCCTTCAAAAGAAGAGAAGCCAATTTTGATAACTTGACAGAAGATTGAAAAGAAAAGTACAATCCTTGGAATTATATTCAAGAAAGCTAGTATAAAAATCTTCTAAATTAATTTTACAAGAAAAATTATATAAAATATTCAAGATACTTCACAATAATAAGGCCCCAGGCAAATCTCAAATTAGCTATAAGATATTAAAGAAATTAAGCCAGGATAGAAAATGATATCTGAGAAAAATGCTTAACAACTTCTTGAAATAAGAAGTTACTCCTATATTCTAGAGGCAAAGTTATATATATCCCATAGTCAAGTCAAAGTCTTGGGATTATAAACTTTTAAATATGAAACCTATTATATTATTGAAGGCTACTAAAAAGTGTTTTACCAAAGTTCTAATCAACAGAATAGGAAATATTTATAAGATCAATAATATCCTTAGAGAACACAACTATGCAGGGTTACTAGGAGAAAGTATGACAGAACCAATCCAAATTCTTAATAATATCTGTGAAGATATAAGAGAGAATAAAAAAGAGCTATGAATATTGTTTCGAGACACAATCAAAGCTTATAACATTATTAGTCTAGATATGCTAGTAAAAGCAATAGAAAGAATCAAGGCACTAAAAGGTTTTATCAAGATTATAATAAGCCTTTTCAAAAACAGAGAATTCAAAGTCATATTTGAAGATGATCTTATCAATTTTATAAAAGCAGGAGAGGGAATTGATCAAGAAGAGACCATTTTACCATTAACGTGGAGAATCTTCCATGACCCTTTACTATACAAAATTCAAAATAACACAAATAGAGAATATAAAATGTCAGTTACTTGGAATTCAGACTTTAACAGTTACAAGGTTGAAAAGTTAGAATCAAAACAAGTTGCGATAGTCTTTATAGATGATACAATATAAATAACAAGATCCAAGGAAGATATAGAAAAGATCTTGAAGACAGCAAGAATTTTTTATAAGGTCAATGACTCTTAAATTAATAGTAACAAATCAGTTTTAGTTACTATTAATAATTCTAACTATTATCCAGAAGAAATCCAGGCAAACATTAAAAAAGAAGTAATCAAAGAGCTTGACAGAGCAGATCAAGCAAGATTTCTAGGAATTTGAATAGGCAACCAAAAGACTTTGATCAAATTAAAGAAAAGAATACTTAAAGAAATTTATGTAATTATTAAAGACCTCAAAAATAAAAAGGTGATAAATAAGTAGGCATTCTATATTTTAAATAGGGTATTAATATCAAGGATATAATTTAGAATACAATATAGCATTTTTCCTGAAAAATATGTAACATGTTAATAGCAGTATATAGAAAACTCTTCAAACACAAAAGTTTATTATGCAGATCTACTTCCAACAGTATAATATATCACCCAAAGATCCATAATTTGAAGAGAATCTGGATATTACAAAAAGAAAGTCAGATAACAGGATTGTGCAATAGATTGAATGATCTTGGACTAGTAGGAATCACAACAATCATAAGGCTCAAACAAGTACAAATCAATTATTGAAAACCACTCAACCTGCTGACTTGTGACTTATTAGACTATTTTATAAACAAAGGCAACTTTTACTTCAAATAATTAAGTTAGTTAGATATATGGAAATTATTTTTCAAAGTTGAAAATAGTATGATATCTTTGAATAGGAAAAAGAAAATAGTCTGATCTAAGAATATTTCTTACTTGAGAAGTATAATAAAGCTATACTATCACTAAGAAACAACATAAAGATATATATATATCAGCCTATTGACTATAAAGCAAATGAAGTGAGAAATTGATGCATGCTCTAACTCATTCAAAAAACTGGCAAAGGTTCTATCTAGTGTTTATAATTTTGATCTGAATCTGATTGAACTATGAATCAGATATGAATTAGATCAGATCAAATTTCAAAATTTTTAATATGATCAGATTCAGATCAAATCAAATTTTAAATATACAAAATTATTGAATTCAAATCAGATTCAGATCAAATCCATACAGATTCAAATTGGATTTGGATCAAACCCGATATAATTCAAATCAGATATATACCAGTCCATATAAATTGTTATATAATAATTTAATTTCATTTAAATCGAACTATCTCGAAAATTAAAATTGAACTATCTAGGAAATTAAAATTGAATTATCGAGAAAATTAAAATAGTTTTTTTTTTAAAAAAAAATAATATAAAAGGCAAGTTAAAAAAAATTCAATACTTGCTCTTCTTAATGATTTTTTAACCTTTTTTTGTGATATTAAAGTTTTGCTGCTTAATTACTTTCATTGTATTCTTTGCTTTACTAATTTATTTCTTTTAAAAATAGAATATGAAAACTCATTTGATAGCATACAATTTGCATATGATGAAAATAGCAGTTTAACTAGCCATGATAATATTGATACTGAAAATACTAATACAAGCAATTTGACCCCATTTATGAAATCATAGATTTCAGTAATGGGCAGATTCCATTGAACCTTAGATATAATTCATTACTATTCAATAGTTAGGTAGATTTCTCATCTATTGGAATCAGCCTCAGTTACCTCAACAATTTCTAGAAGTAAAGTATGGAAACATTTTACACAAAGCGCAAGTTTTAAAGAGGACAAAAAGGCTACCTATAAATATTGTAGAATGATATATACTTGTAGTGGAGGTAGTACTTCTAATCTAATAAAACATCATAAAAAAACTCATCTGACAAAATTAAATATAATAACTGGCAATACTGAAATTACCAATTTTTTTAAAACAAGGTAATTTCAAATAATTTTTAAATTTTTAAAAAAAATAATATTAATTTTTTGTATTTATATATAGTGGACATATAACTCAACAAAAATGAAAAAAAAACTTGTTCAATGGATTATTATCAACTAGCAATCTTTTACTGTTGTCCAAGAACCAGCTTTCCTTGCTTTTGTACAAACATTAGTACCAGATACAAAAATATTATTGACTACTTCTATTAAGACCTGTATAATGGACTTTTATTTAAATAATCAAGAAAAAATTAAAAAAATGTTGCAAGAAATAGAAAGCCGTATTTTATTTATATTTGATATTTGGACATCAATTTCAATGAAAGCATTTTTAGATATAACTGTTCATTTTATCAATAAATATTGGAGAATGCAAAGTATAATAATAGAATTTATACAGTTGTGAGGTACCCATTCGAGTAAAAGTATTAAAGAAACATTTTTATTATGTTTAAAGAAATTTATAATTCAAACAAATGTAAATTTATTTATATATTTAAAATAAATATAATATAAGACTAAAACCAAACTGACTCTCTTTCCCATTCATCTATGGCACAGTAAACTGGAATAAAAACCTTCATTTAAAACACAATATACGAAGAGTAACCAGGAGCACAAACTCTCACTCAAGATCCAACTACAATGAAAATACACTTTTCAAAGGCGTGGCCAACTCCATCAGAAAAGAAACAAACTCAAAAAGCACGAAGAAACCCAATACCTTCACTGGACACAACCCTCCCAACATGAACCCACTTCCCAGTACTTCAAACAAGGCACCCTCCATCACTCCCTGAAATCATAACCCTTCGATAAACACTCAACCAGACAACACTGAATCTTGGAGCAAACAAGTAGAGGAAAACCTAGCAAGACAAACCTCGGAACCAAACCTTACCTCCCTCCAACTCCCCTCCAAAGGGAAAGAAAAAAAGATACTGATAGCAAAGAACCCACCATGCAACCCAAGAGAATCAACAACTTTGACATCGAAATGATGGATAATAGTAAACCCGAACTTGTAGGACTTGTAACAAACAACACAAAGTGACAAAAAGTAGGAAACAGAAACTCTCACTCTCAACCTAAATCTCTTTTTGAATTCCAAACTATATATGGTATTACTCAAACCAAAATTGACATAATAGTTGACGAAGTTCTCGATGAAACCATCAGCAAAAAGATCCTTGCTGTAACCAGAGCCCTTGGATCTCCCAAAGGCCTCCTTAACATTAGAAGCAAATCTCACAACAACATCCTCTACATCACAATCCTCTTCGGTAACAAGGAAGCAGCCCATTGGAAGCACCATAATACTACCAGATATGGACAACAAGAAACTCACACACATGGAGATCAGCAGCCCTATTACCAAACTCGAGAACAGTATCAGAGTATGGGACATCCCACTATACACAAAACTTATAGATATCTAACTACTTTTACCAGATTTGGAATAATCATCAATATTACCATGCTAATACAACAAATGTGGCAAACTGCAACTATCACCTATCAAGACAAAAAAAGCAGAGATCAACTTATAACCCAGGGTAGTACACTAATTAAAGGAGACTCAATAAGAATCTTCAATGCAACCCTCAACATGGAGCAGATGAAAGACAAGGTCTCTATCACAACCAAACTCATAGGACTTTCTCCCAATACAACAGCCTTCAACCTCAAACATATACTAGAACAAATCGATAGCAAAACTTGCTAAATCCCCATCACATGTCATACATTAGGAAAAGATTCACAGTCATCAGCTTTGAAACCAAAACTAACCTTGACAATGCCCTGAACAAAGTATTCATACTAGGAGAAACAGATGTCACCCTTCTCCTAATAACCACTAAACTTTGCATCATATGTAACCAGGCCGACCACCTAGCTGCCCAATATCCCAGGTAATGATGAGTCTCTAAAGTATTTAGTATATAAAATTTTGCAGATCACTTATGTTCTTTTTTGAGGAACAAAATTCACAATTTTTCACTTCAATAGGGACAAAAATCAGGAAATACTATAAATCAATGATTTGGATAATGGAGAACAATTGTGAGTAGTTTTTTTATAGTTATTAATTTAAAAATTTTAATGTTTTCTAGTGAAGGACATTTGACTTATGTCCCTGTCTCCCCCTTTAGGGACCCATCTTTAGCCCCAGGAAGAAAACATGACAACAATGAACCTAATACAACAAGGAACAAGCTAAAATATTTGGCAAGCTATACAACAAATTCCAGCTCATGGGCATCAGAAATATCTATCAATATACCCCAGCTGCCCCAAAGACAAAAGCTTATGGATCATATGTCACAGCTCTCCGATCCCACCATCACCAACAATCACAAAGTAATCAAGAACAAGACTTTCTCTCTAACATTCTACAAACCCTCAATATGATCAAGGAAGAAATTGCTGAAATCAAGAAAACCATCTCAGATTTTGATGAACATATTATCAACCTTGAATACTATGATGAAGATGGCATAACAATATGAAAACAGATCTCAAAACATCTTCACCCTTCAACTCTACATGACTATTATCCCCAAACCAAAATCAGACATACAAGAAACATAACACTAACTCCACTCCTCCATTAATAAAATGGACTGAAACATAAACACCATCATGAACACAATATCCACCTTAATTCTGAACAATCCCATCTACCCATTTATCTCACAATAATGGGGAACAATCAAAGCAACCCTGAGAATTCAAAATAAACTTATGAGCAATCGAACAAGAACACAACACACACCAACTTTAATAACACTTCAGACATCCATATGCAAGACACACCTATACTGACCTCATCCACACTGATATAAACCTCTATACGACACTTAAAACTAATAAACCCAGCACAACTATACAATAATTCTGATTATACAGACAAACCCTATCTCACCATTACAACTCTAAACTGTCAAGAACTCAAAGATGAAACAAAATGCTCCATATGGAAGAAGACATGAATACAACAACAATGGGACATCATAATCTCAACTGAAACAAACCAGAACAATAACAACAACTCTGGAAAGCAAATGCATACACTACCTGGTGGGAAGGCAAAGGCCACGGCACAGGTGTCAGTATTGCAATCCAATACAACCTCAGGGATAGAGTCATCAACATCAATAGATACGAAGACAGAATTCTTTGCATCGATCTAGCTTTCCCTAAAAAGAGATACATACAAATCATAGGAACATATTTACCTGCTACACTTAACCAGCAAAAGAAAAGATTAATGCAAACAATAACCAACTTGATTGTCAAAAAAAAACAATGAGAACTAGTACATAATTCTAGCCAGTGATTTCAATGCATATCCAAACTGTCACAAAGATAAGTATAGCCCCACAAGAAGACACTACTCGAATAAAATCGAACCCTTCATTGACAAACTCACCACAATGAACATAATAGACATATACTGCTACCTCTACCCATACTCCAAAGAATATACATGGTCCACTAAATGGATAGTCAACTCTCCAAAAAGTAGAATGGATGCAATCTGGATCTCCTCACTCTCAACCTGGTGCCCTATAAATGCATATATCACAAAACAAAATATAGTCACAGACCACAGGGCAGTCTCAACATACATAGAAACATGGCAACTTCAAATTTCTATCAAATGTTTCCATCACCCCACAAATGCAACCAGATTTAACTGGACAGCAACATCTGTATAGTCTTGGTAAAAGTTTGCAAATTAAATAGATTCACACATGTTCACCTGGAATCAGATGATGAATGAGGATGCAGATACTAACAAACTCTGGACCACTCTTTGTAACTGGATTCTAGTAGTAGCAAATAGCCAAATCACAAAATACAAAGAAAGAAAAAGGAAAAGAACAAAAAACATTTCTTCACTAAGACCATATTTCTGCTCCAGCTAGCAGAAGCCAAGTACTAACTCATATATCTCAAGAACCACAATTCGAAATTTAACCCATTCACCTTATCATCCCTAACTAAAAGTATTCAAGAACAGATCCCTTCTCTAACCATCAAGGAAAGTGACAATCTCGACTCAACGATCAAAAAAATTGAGCAATGGATTGGCACTGAAAAACTCAAACACAAAAAATCCATTGACCAACAAATCAAAAATAACATTCAAAAAGCAAGATCCAGATATCAGAACTGGTTTGACACAAACAAAAAGCAAATGATCAAATCCCTACTCAACCAACCCAAGCGAAGCATCATAATCAATAGACTTATCAAAGAAGTTCAAGATGAGGAAACAGTCATCACAGATCCTATGCAGATAAAACAAACAATTCGGTAACACTTTGAAGACTGGACATATCAACATGATATCAAAAAAATCAAGGGCACTATCTGAAATACAGAATATCAGCCCAAGAAGGACATCAAAGCCAGCTGGTATGACCTTACCATCCAACCCTTTACCCTGGAGGAAATCCAAACTATCATTAGTAAAACAAGTAACAAATTTACCCCTGACCCATCAAACATACTATATATCACTTTTAAAAACCTAAATAAGGATAGTCTAGTAGGCCTAACCAGATTCTTCAACACAATCCTCACTAAAGAAAAGATACCAGAGGAATGGAAACATAGTACTATCTACCCCATCCCAAAACCTAAAGACTGGGAGCACAACATAAATATTATTAGACCCATAATGCTATTAGAATTTATCAAGAAGATCTTCACTAAAGCTATTTGCACCCGACTATCAAATACATTAACCAAACACTATATACTCTTTGAACACAACTGGGCTGCTCTATCCCAACTAAGTACTAGGGAACCAATCGCTATTATTAACGGAGTTCTAAAGGATACTTGGGAAATACACAAATCATGTTATATGCTTTTTCAAGACATGAGCAAGACCTTCGACACAGTCAACATCAACTACCTAATTCAAGCCATGCAAAGAATCAAAATTCCAACTAAAACCATCAACATAATTCAAAATTGTTTCACTAATAGAGAAAACTCAATAATCACATATTTTGGAAACACAAACTCCTATCCCATTCATAAAGGAATTGATCAAGGTGACACAATATCACCTATCCTCTAGCACATTTACTATGACCCGCTCATCACCAGAATTAGCAAGATGCCTGGATACAACCTTTGAACACATATACAAGATCCTCACTGTCTCATACAATTAAATATAAACATCTCCATAGTATCTTACATGGATGACACAACCTTTATCACTCAAAACAAACAACATTTGAAAGACATAATCAATATCAACAACTTCTTCTACTTACTAAATTACATTACTGTCAATCCCAACAAATTGAAACTTCTCATTATAAATACCCAACAACAAAGTATCACCATCAAGGAACACACCATCAATCTTATCAAAAAAAAAATAATGTTATCAGAGTTCTAGGGGTATGGCATAAAATATGATCAGGAAAAAAATCCAGAGAAGCCTAATATAGAAAAAAACCAATATGATATACTCCATGGCAGAAAGGAAAACAAGCAACGACAAGATGCATAAATACATAATCAACAATGTTCTCTTTCCAACAATCGAATACTTAACTGGAAACCTAGTCCTCAGTCAGCTAGAAATTCAAGAAATCAACCGCAGGATCAAAAGAAATATAAAGTATAAAGCCAACCTTGCAGCAACAATTTCTGACTCCATCCTCTATTTCAAAACATACTATGGCATCCATAATATTTAAACAAGACAACTTTAAAAACATGCAAGTGATCTACAAGATCTCCACATAGCTCAAAACACTGTGGAACAAATCTGTCACAACAGGATACAAAACCTATAATGGCTTGCATGATAGAAAGACTCTATCTTGAAGAATTGCCCTACTTTTCTCAAAACAGGACACAATTTCTACCATGATATCCTAAATAA
The DNA here is from genome assembly GCA_910592055.1 of Acaulospora colombiana. Classification (NCBI taxonomy): domain Eukaryota; kingdom Fungi; phylum Glomeromycota; class Glomeromycetes; order Diversisporales; family Acaulosporaceae; genus Acaulospora; species Acaulospora colombiana. The sequence continues at coordinate 1,972 of CAJVPT010000675.1, read as the reverse complement.
CCTTCAACAAAACCATATAACCATCCTTAACAGAACCAAAGCCAACAATCCCAGGGATCAAGTTCACCACATAAGTGAGATTATCAACCAAAACTGGTATCCCACACATAGAGAAGCCCTGAGATGCTATCACATCATGTATATTGAACAGACCTTAGATACCTTCAAAATCAAAACTTTATTATGGCATCAGATAGGGGAATTACACAACAAACTACATAAAAGAAAAGAACCCAGATAATACTTCAACTTCATTTCGATCAGCTTAACCTTTCTCAAAAATAAAAAAAGTTCACAAGACATCAATGTATTCACCAAATCAAATATGCTCCAACTAGTACCAGTACATCCACCTGGTACTCAACAATAATTAACCAACAATTAGCAATAGGAAAAAGACTAAGTAGTAACAAAGAACAAACCAAACTCAGATATTACCAATACATAAACAACTCCCCACTTACAGCTTATAATGGCTGTAACCTAACAAACTCCAAGGATGGTAGAAGCAATATGTGTTGTATCAATACCCAAAACGACAAGCTAGGCAAAATACAAGTCATTAAAACAACTAAATCCAGAACCAACAATGAATCAATAAATACCTTCCACACATAAATATCACCTGGAAGTATATCCACCTGGTGACAACAACCCAATGATACTGTCGCTATAGTAGAAATCGATCCAATCCCAAAACAACTTCTCAAACTCAACAAACTAATCAAAATGCCTAAGACAACTCTCACCCAAATGGAAAACCTCATCAACAAAATAAAGACTAACAACAACCTTGACATATACTGCGATGGAGCCTTCAACCTAGCAAAAAACAACAAGAAACTGGGAATAGGCATAGTTCTCAAAGACCTCAAGCACCAAGCAACAGAAATAACTATAAGCATAATAGCCTCAGGTTCCAGTACCACTGCAGAACTCCTAACAATTCTCATCACTATCAACCTAATTAACTATGGAAGCACAAGCAACATCTACTGTAACTCCTCAATAGCTATCAAAGAAATCAATGAAGCCACAACCAAACCAGTGAAAAAACACAAACACATCAAACTAGTTAGTGCAATAGTCAAAACAATAAAACAACAACACCTAAAAATCACATGGTATAAAATCCAACCAGACAACTTAGCAAAAGAACATTGCAGAGCAGACAAGCTTGCCCAAGAAAGCTTAGACAACAATATGCCCAATATGATAGGCACTCTCACACATTACATCTCCTAAAAGAAACTTATAATCTTCAAACTCCATAATACTGAAATCCTCAAAGACATCAGACAAACCATCACAACAATACAACAGGCATGACACACCTGGGACTGGACCAACCTAAAAAGATACAAAGAATTGACAGATAAACAAAAAGAGAAAATAGACTGGAAAAATTCATTAACGAACCTTCATCCCTCCAATATAAACTCACCACCCTGCAACATATAGAACCACAGAATCAGAAACTTCTCCATAAAAATATGGAACAAGGAACTACCAACCATGTCCATACTCAAAAAATGACACCCCTGCACATTTGCTACTAATATTTGTTTTGCATGCATGGATATAGAAGACAACAAACACCCCTTTTTATGCAAACAATATGGCCTAAATATCAAAGAACTAATAGCCAACATCATCAGCAGAGAAATAATAGCAAGAAAGGATGGCCCCACCAACACCAACATAAAATCTGAAGCCTCAACCAGCCTCAACAACCACAATACTTGGGACATATTAATCAGAGGCAGAATCAGCAAGGGCATAACCAAACTTATAACACAACACCTGGACACAAACAGAATAGTAGAAACCATCAGAGGTATAATCAATAACATTAAATTTCTCACCTTCAACATATGGGAAGATACACTACTTGAACAAAAGTATCGCATGTCATTTATTTATTAATTACACAAAATTTTACATAATAATTCTATTTAAAATTTTAATATGT
>CAJVPT010000674.1:0-26877 GCA_910592055.1 Acaulospora colombiana | reverse complement strand
GTAGTTGTGTTTCTCTTTACTGTGTTTGCTGAGCTTGGATTGTATTATCCTTTTTCTCTAAAGAATTACCAAAAAAGAAAATTTTTAGAAAAATTATAAACTTTTCTTTCTTATTATTAATTACATTATTAAAATATATATTCTCTAATACAATTAAATTGATAATTTTTTATCAGGATTATTGTTAACAATTTTGTCATTATTTTATTAATTTGAAAATTAATAAATTGTTAAGTTAAAAAGAAAAAAAGATTAATAGTTAAAAAAAAAGACAATTTAAGATTTTACAGAAACAAAGTTATTCTTTTTTCAAAAGTTTTGCTTGATTGAAATATTTTTTTTTATTTAATTTAAATTTCAAAAAAAATCTTCTTTATTACTATTTATAAGTCAATCCAATTGATTTTTTATTTAAGTAAGTATCAAAATAAAATATCTTAAAGAAAATATTCAAACCTTAGCTTTTATTTATTAAAGCTTTATTACTATTGGAGAAACTTAAAAAAAAAACAAAAATATTCGATTTATATTATTTATTTTTTGATTTTTTAATATTATAAATATTTTTTTAAAAGGACTTAACCTTTTAAAAATAATTTTTTTAGAAGCAATTATCAATGAAATCATTAAAACATATATGTATAATTAATAGAAGCTTGTTTATATTTCAAAACTAATGTATTTTCTATTAATCAATAATCTTTAATAAGAATTTGTACTATTCAAAATTTAGAATCAAATTGAGATAGATAAAATTTTCTAAAAAACTGTGAAAGTAAAATTTTTAAAAGGATTCAAACAATTAAAAGATAAGAGAATGGGATTTTTTATTGCAAAAAATCTTTATAAATCTCTTGTTTTAAAGATTAAAAATTTTTTCAAATGCTTTACAGTTAGTTTTTCTTTTTTTAGGAACCTTTTTACTATTGATATCAAAAATATTATTTGATTTTTTTTTATTACTAGAAGTCAAGTTTTTGGATAAAAAGGGTTAAATGATAGAAAAAGAATAGAGAGGATTTTTGAAGTTAAACTTCAAGTTGTTTTAAAAAAAGTATTAAGAATTTATTAACTTTTTGCAAATATTTTTTTGTATATAATTAAAGAATCAATAGAAAGAGTTTTGTTTTAATTTAATATAAAATTATTAAATATATTTTATATTAATTATTTTTAATAAAAATAATATTATTCAATAATATTGATAGTTAAAAAGACTTTATTCTTAAGCTTAATAAGTAAATTATATTTCATTATAATAAACTATATAGTATAGATTTTTGAAAGTAGAATAAGAAATATTAGCAATCCATCACATTCTGGAAATTGTAAGCTATTATTTTTAATGGATTTTCTATTGCTTTGGGAGGCATAGGTCAATAAACAGACATTTTGTATCACTTTGATGATTTTGTTCTTTTCTGTAACGTGTAAATATAAGATATAAAAGATATAACTGGAAATAATCATTTTATATAAACTAACCATTAACGCTTTAAGACGTCATTAGACTTTTTGTATTATTGACCTTTCGTTCTCTTTATTGCATCCTCTTACTTCCCAAACCATATATTCTTCCGAAATAGCTTCAACCATTGCTTTGAACATTTTGATTTTACCTATCGCAAAAGTAATAGCATTAGTAGTGCAATCCTTTTATTTTATTTGGTAATAAGGGAAGGTACATAACCAGTTCTTTTCCAAAACCAGTAGATCCCTATTAACAACAAAGTTAGGGTGCCCGCATCGAGGATTTAGAATGAATACCAAGCTATCAAATACACAATGGTCCTGTTGAAATAAAAATACCAACACCGTTCCAAATGGGTTCGTCAGGAATTACTTTGCAAAAAAAAAAAAGCACACTTCTCCTTATTCGTCTTTTATTTTTTTTTAAACTTAAAAGATCTAATCAGTCGAACCTCGATTCTAGATTTTATATTAAAATTATGTGAGTTATGACTCACCATAAATTTTAATAATACTCCAAACTATATGCGAGTCTATGCGAGTTTGATTTTCGGGATCCTATTTTCAACAACTTTCTTGTTCCATTTGAATCGGCAGGTCCAAATATTATTATCAAGTTTGTACCGGTTTTCCGGAAATAACGAAACAAGGATTTCATCGTGACACGTTTCCAATAATCCCAAGGTTAAATATCTGCAAGATGAAAAGAACTTTGAAAAGAGAGTTAAATAGTACGTGAAATTGTTTCGAATTCGGGGCAGCTTCTATTTTAAGATAGATAAATTTTTAATCTATAATTAAAGTATCAGAAAATGCACTTGAATATGAAAGTTTGTCATCATAGTACGGGCAATTCTCGGATTGACGATTCTTTCGACACGCCTGCGGCCCTAACTCACTAAATGTGACGTCTAACCAAAGAATTGTTCATCTCTTAATCCGTATTCCATGACAATTTAAACTTGGTAGCATATGCAATATACAAAAATACACAATAGTTATTCTATTGATCGTGTCAACTTTCATGAACACATCATTAGATGCGACTCTCCCGCTTTGATCATTCATGAATCCCTCATCATCCGACGCACCATGAATTTTAAATTTAAATGTCAAACTTTAAATGATTGGTTGACATATTATATGGAAATCGAGCATCACACAAACGAAGATACAATCTAAATTGCATAAACAACCCATTCTCTGCGCCCCAGGCAAATTTCATAAATTCATCTAGAATATTCGTGAGCAGACCTTTTTTGTTAGAAAAATGACATCTATGTATATATATAATATTTTTTCTTTTTCTTTCTTTTTTTTTTGTAATATATTACATATTACTTCGCATGAGTTTTTTGAACGATTGCAAAAATTGCTCTTATAATTTGTTGCAAGAATTCTTTTTAGGTCTTTGACATTACTATTATTGCTAGGTTATATGTGATCAAATTTTAATTTGCGGATTTTTTTTTTAAAGGTATTCAAGTAAATAAAGGAAGGTTTCTTATGTGCATTAAGAATTTGTGAGGAAAACGAATTTTGAATGTTTAAAGTTCTTAAAACCAGAAATTTGCTCACGAAAATATATATATATATAAATTCGCCGGCTAAAGTAATTCCAAATATTACCGTCTCCATCGAGCAAGTTGGGTCGGTACCTCGAACCGCATAGGTCTCATGGAAAGGGCGAAGAGGCACTTTCTACAACTGAATGTAATGCGTGCTCTCGATGTGACACCAACTCTGCACTCATTACCATTTTATTCCTCGCTAAGAATCATTTTTGATTTCTGTGTCGTCATCTACCTCCAATACCACGTCACCACTACCGATGCTGCCGCTGCTACCACTGCTAGTAATTGGTTGTTGAGCACCTGTCGTCTTTTGTCGTGACTGTCTCCGTGACGCTATGTCGAATTGACTGGAATTATTTCTGGTTGAAATTCCCGAATTATTCCTTACAGCCAATGCGCCTCCCGCTCCAACTGACGCCGAAAATAAACTTGGTAACATCGCCGCTGCTGTGGTAGTCGAAGTTTGATTGGTCCTATCGCCAAAATGCGCTCTCACCCGCCCGCCCCTTATCGCTTGGAAGACTTTTAGCTGACTCTGTATTTTCGTGACTGCGTCGTCCCATACTTCACCCTCTTCTTTCTTCGTTTTGGGGTACATGAACACGAAGAGTTTATTAGGCGTCAGTCGAATCAACGCGCCCACGGGTATAGACAAGAAACCCAGACCGATGCATATTATCCACTGTATTATGTTCAGTTTTTGGGTTTGAAATGCTGCTCCTCCAAATGTTACTATGGTAAATTGTCCAACCACCATAATTATAAAGATTGCTATAAAAAATTTGTTTGCCCAGATCCCTTTCAATATATCGAGATTATTATCCAGGCGTCGGCAACTATAAATTGGTAAGTTGAGAATTTTAGAACTTGTGGAAAAAAAAAAAAAAAAAAAAATCCCCGTGTGCAACTGATTTACTCACTTGACTTCATTAAATATCTGCAGGAAAACAAAAGTGTTGAAGAGAAGTGTGTTCAATCCAGATTGTTCTTCGGCTGTATCATAACCTAGAATCTCATTTCCGGCGTACAAAAACACCAAAATCATTGCCAATTGAAATATACTTTGTCCGATGATCATCTTCCACATGTCAAAGGAAATTAGAGGTGCATTTCTAGGTTCCGGATTACGATCCAATAGATCTGGTGTTGGTGGATCGGTTGCCAGTGCTAATGCAGCAAATGTGTCCATAATTAAATTTATCCACAGTAATTGCACGGCGGTAAATATCGATCTCTCTTCGTCACTAGATATGGCCGAAATGAATGTAAGTAATACGGCTGTGATGTTGACCGTCAGCTGGAATTGTAAGAATTTCTTGACGGAATCATTCACACTACGTCCCCACATGATTGCTTTCACTATACTAGAAAAATTGTCGTCCATCAGAATGATGGAGGACGCCTCCTTTGCAACCTCGGTCCCCGCGATTCCCATGGAAAATCCTACATCGGCTGTTTTCAATGCCGGTCCGTCGTTAGTCCCATCACCCGTCACAGCAACGATCTCATCTAATTCCCGAAGTTTTCCTACCAGGGTTCTCTTGTCTTCCGGGCTAGATCTCGCCAGGACCTGTAGTCCAGGTATCACCTGTTTCATCTTTTCCGGTGATAGATTGCGAAACTCCGGACCTTCCATAATTGTGCCGCCATTATAGATTCCACACTTTGTGGCAATAGATTTCGCGGTCAAGACATTATCACCGGTGACCATGCGAACTTTCACGCCTGCCCTGTGACAGTCTTGCACAGCCTCACGTACCCCTTCTCTTAATGGATCCTCAATACCCATAATGCCCAACAGTGTAATCTCCTCAACTAACCTCTCAAAGGCAATCTCACCATCACTTGTAACTATTCCCGATGGTGGCCACTCCTTAAAGACACGGTATCCTAGTGCAATAGTTCTCAGACTTTGGTGGGCATAGTCTTCTATTTTTTCTCGAATCACCTTTCTGTTCTCTTGTGTCATATTGACTACATTGTCATCATCATCAGTGTCTATAATAAACTCCGATTTACTCAGCAATACCTCGCTCGCGCCTTTCACAAAGAACCTCCAACTCGATCCACCCTCACGCACAACCACACCCATCGCCTTATGTTCGGAGCTAAATGGGAACATCTGAACAACGTCGGCGTTTGATCTCAGTTCTTTGTAGTCTCGGAGTTTCAGGTCAATTATAAATTCCAATAACGCTGTCTCTGTTTTCGAGCCTATAAAATTGGGTCGACCATTTACCGGATCTCCTTCGAAAGCTGTGGTATTTATAGAAATCGATTCTTCCAGTATTCTCAGAATGGCTCCCGAAACGGCCTTCTTCTGGAAGACTATGTTATCGCCATTCTTGTGTGGATGGATCATCCCTTGTTCCCCGAAATCTCTTACGAATGAGGCATCTAAGCCTATTGTTCCAACCACCACGGTCATCTTGTTCTGCGTGAGAGTACCGGTTTTATCGGAACATATGGTCGTCGCGTTACCCATGGTTTCACAAGCTGAAAGCACGCGCACGAGATTGTTATCCTTTAACATGCGCGTTGTTGCATAGGCGAGCGCGAGTGTCACGGCCAATGGTAATCCTTCCGGGACTGCCACCACTACCACGGTAACAGTTGAGATCAGAATCTGTATTAGACTTTCAAACACCGAGGCGGTCGAAGGTACGCCGTTACGAAAACCAACAAAGTATTTGATCAACAGAACCAGGAGCATAAGTAAGGCTGCGGCACCTCCCATTTTCGCTATTTTTTCTGCAAGATCGTTCAGTTTCACTTGTAGTGGGGTGTCTTCGGCATCAGTTCTCAGTGCTGTTGAAGTAAAGGATACATTGTAAGACGTACGTAAGCATATAACGACTTGAGAAAAGTGTTGGGATAAACTCACACATCATTATTTTTCCGTGGGATGAGTTCTCGCCTACAGCAGTCACGACGTAGGTACCCACGCCTTCCAACACTCTACTTCCGCTTTTTATAAAAGGATCAAGCTTTTTACTTTGAGGATGTTCTGATGAACCACTCTCCTCATTCAACAGTTCCTTCATGCAATCATCGTATTTCATCTTTCGCACAGAGTCACTTTCCCCGGTGAAGGTCGATTCATCGCATTTCAAATTATACCCGGACACCAGCAAGCCGTCTGCGGAGGCTATGTCACCGGGCTCTAGCGGTAGGATATCGCCGACCAATATATCATGTACCGACACAAGGGCCTCCTTGGAGTCCCTAATTACCTTGACCACACGATCTTCCTTTTTGTTGTTCAACTTTTGAAATTGACGTTCCTTCTGCCAGTCATTCAAGCTGCCCACCATCACCACGATGACAATCGCAACTATGATGGCCGCTCCCTCGACCCACCGAATCTTCGGCTGTGACAGGCCTTGATCGACTTTGAAATCCTGGTACAGTCCCAATCCCAGCGAGATGACCGCGGCTATCGTCAGTAGAATCAAAATTTTTTCTTGCATGGCCAGCCACATCAACCGGAAAATTGATTTTGGCTTCTTCTGCGGCAATACATTTCTCCCGAAAACTCTTATTCTCTCATAAAATTTTGTACCCTCTTTCGGGATTTCGGTTGTGATTTTCAGGGGAGGGGGTTCCTCTGAAGATTTTCCTATTACGTCTGAATCATGCCCTTGAGGTAGCAGTTCCATGAGCTCGGTATCGTCCAGACCCGTTATGTCCTTTAGTGTTACATTCGACGGGAGGCGAGACTCCTGACTACTTAAACCGGTTTTACAATCCGTTTGCAAACCTCTTACCAGACCATCTAACCCCCCTATATTTCTTAAAAGACGTAAATCCTTTTGATCCACCAAATTCCCTAAAATTCCAACGTTGAAAGCAAACGGATTTCTTATGGTAGTTTCCCGGGCCAAAGAGTATAGCGATAAAGTTCTGCGCCTTTTGTGAAAGCGTTCATCTGGTGACGCAGAACTCATCTGTTTGATGATTGAGGAGGAGGAGGAGGAATAAAATGTGGTGTGGAGAGAAGTACCACTTGACACCGAGGAAGTGTTTACCACCGTGTCTATCGAAGAGCTGTCTGGTGTTAAATTACTTGGAACCGCAAGAAAGATGTCGGTGTTATTATAATTCGATGTGTTGTTTTCGGTATTTGTGGTTGGGGAGTCTGGAGTTGGCGGTGTTTGAGTTGTTGATGTTGTTGACAGCTGATTACCTGGAAAAGGCATTTTGGAGGTGGAAGGTAAAAAAAAAGAAGAAAATAATTTTTTTTTTGTTAGAAAAAGAGTGTACGACGAATTCTCGGGAATGAAAAAAAAAGATGTCCGTGTGGTAAAGCAGTACGGAAATTACAATAAAATACCGGAAATAGAAAGAAAATGAAAAAGAGTCAGGAACGAAACTATTGATTAATTGAAAACGCGCATGGATGCATTTTCAGTACAACGGTTTGCTTGATAGGTAACTGAGATGGTACAGTAAAATGCAAATCCGAATGCACTGTATCGGAGAGTATGGAATTATTCTAAACAAGCACTTACTGTGGCAATAGTCCAATCAAGAAAGGAAGGATAAAGGAAGAAAAGTAAGAGGTGGTTGGTTCGAATTGTTTATTTATAATATTTGAACTGAGCACAAAAAAAAAAAAAAAAAAAAAATAGAATTTAAGATAAATGAAGTATTTAATCATTTGTTTTATATAATTTTTTTTTTTTTAAATCGATGTATTGTATTTCCTTTGCAGTGGCGGTGGCAATCTATTTTGTTTCAAATGATAAAAGTATCAGCCATCTACCTGTTTTTTTTTTTTTGATTTCATACGAATAATGAAAACAAATATTCTCTTACGCTACATTTTTTAGATAGGAATGAAATACCTCTTAAAATACATTGCACAACACGACGCGCGATCTTTTCCATGCGTTTGTTCCATGCAGACGTGTTCTACGCAGAAATTTCTATGCCCAAATTAGGAAACTAATAAAAACACGAATAATTGTTACATAAAATTATACGGGTTTTCGGTGAATCACAGACACCGCGAACGTAGATCACCGATGTTTAATCCTGGAAAAGAAAAAGTGACTTATTAAATGAGGGAAAATTTCGAAAAGAAATCGATACATTGTTCTTCTGTTTTGGATAACACATCGGACAATAAATGTTACACGGGCAATAAATTAGGTGCAGCTCGTTGGTTGTACAGTCGAAATAAATTATGTTATATTTTAATGGGGAAATGGAAATTTCTTTTTTGATAAAAATTCGAGGTGGCGACGAGAGAAGTAATGCCGTGTCATCTCATTTTCCCATTATTTTTACTTCCCAAAAATACCCATTCAAATAAGGATATAAATAATTCTGTTGTGCATTTCCTTTTATTACCCCGTTTGAATCAATTCATTTCTTCCCTTCCTAAATGTATTAATTTAGTATGTGAGATCGACTACGTTCCCAAAATTTCTCGTTGGCTATCGCAAATCCGCTTGGACAGCACAACATGTGAGCACGGGGCCGCGACCAATGTAATCATAACATCATAACAAGGACCCATTTAATGTGCATTGTGAATGCGTGCATTGTCATAATCTTTTACCCTTGGACCTCGACAGGGTGCACAACGCATGATCAGTGTAATGATAGGGACCAAAGGTAAATCCGCTAGACCCGATTAATCTCTTTTACATGCTAATAATGATGCTGGCGTAACTGGTGCGGGAATTCCAGAAATTTTGACCCGATACATAAGTACGTAAGATTGTTAAATTACGCACCCTCCTTGAGCGAGGCCCGGACTGGACCTTTATTATATTTTTCTCTGTCTGTGTGACGTCACCATTGTTTATTTTCCAACAATATTACCGAATACTTATGTCATGAAGATCAGGGAATGTTCGCGCGGAATTTTAAATTTAATGTAGCGATAAATGGGTGATGTCGAGCGCTAAGCGATTCTCATTCTCTTATGAACGTTTCAGATGTAATAACGCCCTCTGGACCCGGAAATTGCCTCAACAGGCAAATTATGTTTTGGTTTCCGAGGTTCGGAATATTTTTCTGCTTCAGCCTTCAATTTTCCTAAACACTTCAGCCCTGCCTTACCTTAACATAGCCTTTCTGTTTGATCATTTTCAAACGATGTCACCAAAGTTACACACGGCTTAAAATTGACCGCAAAACATTTCTTTTTTTTTTTCTTTTGGAGGGGACCTACACATTATTAATGGATGCCATAAAATTATTGCGCACTTAAATCGTCAATATAGCCCACCAAAACGCGTTTATGACTTTAAAGCCTCGATCAATATTTCGCAAAGCCAAAGTTACAGTATCTTCAATTCTTTTTTTTGTTACGTGATGATCACAAAGGCTTGTAAATTCAAATTAGGTTAAGATGCATATTGCACACGATAATTCTGATGTAACAAGGTAAATGATAATTCTGCCTAGCATTAGGCGCATGTTGGGCAATAATGATTACGTAACAACTCCAAAAACGGCATGGTTTTGATCTGGTCACACAAAACGGCAACCGTTTTCTTCTTTGTTGTGATCTGAATCGTGGAGATTGCCTCCTCCTGAATGATTTAAAAGATGGTAATGGTGATGTTGGTTGATCATCGATTTTGGGAAAATCGTTATTATCACTAATCATCGGATTTTTCGATTTAGAATGTAGACGGAAAGGGAATTGGTGTCGTAGACATTGGAAGTAACGGAATTCGTTTTGGTCTGGTCTCGTCATTGCAAAGGCACCTGCCTACGGTGTACGAGGAACGTGCTCCAATCTCTTTATTCGAGGCTCAGCATTCGTCAGAGTTAGACTCCGAACCTACCTCAATTCCCGAAGACATAATTGATGATGTGGTTAATTGTTTGCAAAGGTTCAAATATATCTCCAAGCAATATGGTATTGATGATGTCAGGGTTGTTGCCACGGAAGCCACCCGTATCGCTCCCAACTCCAAGGATTTTCGAGACCGAATATTGAAGGCCACGGGATGGGAAGTGGAAATATTGTCTGAAATTGACGAGGCACGTATTTCGGGAATGGGTGTCGTGGCCACATACCATGGGGTTGAAGGATTGGTAATGGACATGGGTGGCGGATCGGTGGAGATGAATTATATTATACATCGCCCAAAGGAAAGTGGTAATATTAATATGTCTAGCTCTCCCATAAATATCCCTTATGGTGCTGCCGCGCTGACGAATCGGTTGAAAAGGGAGGATACTCCGCAGAAACGTTCGGATCTATTTGAAAAAATAAAGGGCGAACTACGCGAAAACTTCAGTAAGCTGAATCCCCCAGAGGAGATCAGGAGAGATGGTGGATACAACGTCTATATGTGTGGTGGTGGGCTACGTTCGTTGGGTTACCTGAGTATGTCCGAGACGGAATATAAAATGAGCAAGAAATCTTCTAACGACAAGGCCGCGTATCCAATCCCAATTATAAATGGTTATGGTACTCCGGCGGAAGAACTTGCCAAGATCATCAAACGTCTGGTACCCGTTCACGACCCATTGGTTACTAAGGACCAATCCGTTCAAGATATATTTCCAAAAGCTAATCCATTTCGGATTAGCAAACGACGTGCCAAACTCATTCCTGCTGCATGTTTTCTACTTGAGGCGGTGATGGAGGTCGTTCCTCTGAAATATGTATATTTTTGTGAAGGTGGTGTTCGCCAAGGCAAATGTTTTGATCTGATGCCGGAAGTTCAACGTCAGAAAGATCCGTTGGAAACTTTTATACTCTCCCATCAGTTTAACCCAAGATTCGATGTTCAACATCTGCTAGCCATAGTTAAAAGTGGCATACCCTCGGTGTTCTATGACGTCCTTGATTACAACGACTCGATCAACAATTCGATCAGAAAACCGAACCGGCTCGATCGTCTCTTCCCGAATCTTTTGTACCTTGCTCATTGGTCAATGAATTTGGCCAAGGAATCCCGACCCATCGCCGCCTTCAATCTACCTCTGGCGGGTGGATTACTTTGCAATGCACCTGGCCTGTCGCATATCGATCGAGCAATTCTATCATGGTGTTTGATGTGGCGATACCATCAAGACGCCAGTGGTTCCAAGAGTGGTGGCGTTGAAAATGATGTCAGTGCGATAGATCCGGTGTTATTTCATAATGTAAAGAAAATGATACCAGCTGGGAAAGATGGAAGAAAGGTGTGCGAGATCATTGGAAAATTGATAGGATTTGTAATTCTATGCCATCCAGGCAATTCACTACCCGATACAAATCTGTCTGGAAAAGCCATCAATGAATACCCCCGTGTGTGTAAATTGGCGGTAAAGGACGATGGTGGAATTACCACAACGGCGAAGAAAAAAAGATGGGATATCGAGCTGACGGTATTGACGAAAAGCGGAGAAGTGACTGACGGTAGTCTCGTTCATCTGACAGACAATTCAATTGTTAAAAATGCATGCAAAAAGCTTGAGAAAACCTACGAACTTACGAAGGATAATCATGAAAATGGATATCATTTGGGGGAAATAAACATACGAGTCAATTTCTCGGGCGCAATTTGACCTCAAATTGGGAAACGTTAAAGAATCTCTTTTGAGAAACATAAAACTTTATGGAATAATTAGTAACGTGTACCAAAAAAATTTTGATTTAACGGAAACTAATAAAAATCTTGATGCAGTATAACGGAATGACGCTCAAAGCAATCGTACTAAGTTAAGCTCAATACAATGGACTTGATAGTGAAAATTTTGTTATAACGGAATTTCCGAAAATTTCTACTAATAACTGAGCCCAGTGTTACGTTATATCGGATTTCACTGCGTACTGTATTTAAAGAAGCAAAGGGGAACAGTTATCCACACTACGCATTAATAAATATCTCAATTGATAAAATGAACGCGATAATAGCATGATAATGCCCGATGCTATTATCACGAAATCACCCCCTCCGATTTGTGTGACATTAAGATGGTATTTATACGGGAACGGTTGTGTAGCGTTTCCCTCCTTCGCCGTTAGAGGCTCTTTGTGTATGCGTCCATCCATCCCAAGAAATAAATATATGAAATAAAGTGTGTGGATGCGCGTTAATCATCCAATCAGCTGCCACATAGCAACTCGTGAATTTGTTGGGAAAAACATTTTATGGATTGTTGTAGTAATTCCCAGAGAAGGACCACACACTTTATTATTGTTTCAGGTGAACTCTTCTATTGTATTATCATTTTACGTGATTTTTGCTGTCCGTAATCGTGGAATAAGAATAATAAACATGAAAATGTGCCTGCCGAGATTCTAGTTTCTTTTTCATAATGAAAAATGATTGTCCCTTTCCCACCATGTCTGCACTTCTTTTACAACGGTTACAGCCATAACGGCCGCTTAAAGTTTGTGAATGCATTTCCCTCTTCAAATTAGGGTGTCCAAATTTATGCGGTCGCGTAAATAATTATGCATGCATAATGCGCAATATTACTATATAAATGTACTGTATACTGTATATTGAATAGTATGATGTAAATCCAACTTTTATGCTTATTCCATAATGCCCATATCAGCATCTTCTCGTCTTTTATTGAATCCATATTTCGAAAATGATTTTACGAATATAATGAAATACTTACTATATTGTATTTCATGTAATAAAGTTGTTGATCATAAACTTTAGACAATACCAAAGAAAGAATCATCAAATGTGCAACCAAGTTCTACAAAAAATTTTTAATTAATTAATTTATTAAATTAATGCGGTACCATAGTTGGAGAAAATCAACTTCGAGAAAAATATTTTCATTGCTTTATGAACATGAAGTTGTGAAATTAAAGAATTTACTTATTGGGAAAAAAAATGTGTCACGGCAGATGAAACACCTGATAGTTGTGAACAAAGGGAGAAATTATTTTATTTGTTAGTGATAATGCATCTTATATGAAAAAGGTTCGCACATATTTTTAATTTAATAGGTGAAACATGGGTTGAATGTGGTTATTGGATAATTATAAAAAATTTATTTATTCATAATACTTTTCATAAAAGAGATTGGTTAAGACATTTATCTTTAAATAAAAATAGTTTAAAACTAGAGAATATTCTAATCAAGCAAATTTCCTTTGAGAAAAGATTGTTGAATTAATTAAAAGTTCTTTAAAATTTTTTCTTTCCTAGTTTACTATTAACAATTTATTATTTTTTGAGATAATCTATAGCAACAAATTTTAAATAATGATTCCAATAGATAAAGATTAATATCAAGCTATCAGAAAAGTGAGATATTGTTCCTTAGATTTGACTTAAAATATCTAATTTAAACTTTGTTTTGTTTAGTTCAAACTAATTTAATAGACTTTTATATTTTTTAAGTAATATATTTTTTTAACCAATAATATATTAAAACAATTTAGGTTTTTTTTTTTTTTATAATATAAATAGTTATTATAATATTTTTTTAATATTTAAATAAAGATATATTATAATTGTATATTAAAAAAACTTATTTAATAATTCTTTAATTTTATAAAAAATATTTAATAATTTTTTTAATTAACAAAATCTTATTATAATTTTTAAAATAACTTGAAAATAATTTTGAAATTACAATTATACTTCCTTTTCTATTTATAAATCTTTTAAACAGCAATCAAGCTTTTAATAATAATAAAAAATTAAATAATTTTTTATTATTAATAACAAGAGAAATTTTTTTTAAAAAATAATAATTATAAAGTATTTAAAAGTTTTTTATTTTTAAAACAAGTATTAATAACAATTTTTTATAATAAAAAAACTTATTTTTTTCTTTTATCAATTATCTATATAGTTTTTTTTAAAAAAAATTATTTATTCTAATTTGATTTTAAATTTTTGCATAATATAAATCTTATTAAAAACAATTAATTAATATAAAATATACCGATTTTTAAAATAAAAAGAATTTCAAAAAACTCTTTTCACAGATTCTCTAACCATATACAGAAAAAATATTCACAAGAAGTTTTTATACTTCTATATAAACAAAGTTTTATTACCTTTTTTAAATCAACTTGAAAAAAACTTTATAAATAATTTTTACTTTTTCTCTTTTCTTGTAAATACTTTTCTTCAAATAAAAACTAATTATAAAGTTCAAAAGCACCTTTCCTATCAACAATAAGAAAGTTCTGAAAGGAAAAAGAACTAATATACCATTATTATATACTATAAAGAAATATTATCAATATATGTTAGTTAACAAAAACAATCTTTTCTAGTTAATGAGAAACAATCTTTTCATTCTTTTATTATCTAAAACATTTTAATAATACTTATTTTTGAAATTTTTCTAAGAAATTTTGTCTAATCTTAAATTTTTAGTGGTACTTGATTTTTGTAAAGATTTTATATAAGGTAAGATTTTTCCATTCTATCATCAAAAGTTTGAGAGTATCTTTGGCTAAAGCATCTGCTTCATTATTACGAGAATCTTGAGAATATGCCTTGATCTTGATAAGCTTCAGATCTAGATCTTTTTTATTGATCAGCTCTATTATTTATACTTATAATAACTAGTTTTTATTCTTTGATTATTTTTTATATATTCTTTTTGAATCATCTTTCTCAACTATTTTTCACTTTGAGATATAGACTTAACTATCTATAGAGATTTCAATTGAGCTAACTATTGAAACTGTTAGAATTATTATGACTATTGTTATTAGTTCTATATATATGGATGAGAGCCAACTGTTTATCTCTATTTGAAATCTACTTTTTATTTCTATATTATTTATTTGAATCTATACTGCTTCCATCTTTATATTATCATGTTATGATTAATTGGTGATTTATCTAAATAGAAGGTTAACTTTTGTTTGAATCTTAGATTATACTGGATTATCTCTATTAGGAGATCTTAATATACTTCCTTTTTAACATTCTCTTTAATGATTATTTCTTTTCAATTTTCTATATTTATATAATCCATTGTGATACCTTTAAAAGTGGACTATTGGAATAGCCCTTACAGACCAATATAAATACTTAATTACTGTCTATTATTTTTCTGATTACTCTTTTCAAAAATATTGTAGAACATAGGATTGTTAATATCTGGGCTCTCCTAGTACTTTTCCTTGTATTAAGATATAATATTATATATATCTCTTCTATATCTCCCTTTATAATACAACTTTGTTCTTGGATAAAATCTTCTAAGCAATTTATGTACTTAATTAGCTTTATCTCTTAATCATTTTCACTATTCTGACACCTGTAGTATTCGAACTTTGCTTTTTTCTTAAATTTCTTTTGTAATAGCTTTCCCCATATCAGTTGATGATTGATATTTTTTTTAATTATCCATATTTTTTGTCTCTTGTTATAGTTAAGACAGACTATAAAATATGTTAACTTCTATTTTATTTAATCTATTTTTCATGATTCTATAAATTGATTTGAAAAATCTTTGAAGAATATTTTATTTATATTTAAGAACTATTCTGGAATATGATCTTTACCTATTTTTTGAATAAGTTGGAGCATGTGTCAATTTCTCACTTTGCTTGCTTTATAGTCAATGAGTTGATCTATATGCATCAATCTATTATTTCTTGGTAATAATATAGTTTTATTATATTTCTCAGGTAATAGATATTTTCTGATTAGATTATTTTTTTTTCCATTTAAAGATATCATGCCATTTCTAACTTTGAACAATAATTCATATATTTTTGACTAATTTAATTACTTGAAGTGAAAAGTTGTCTTTATCTATAAGATAATTTAGTAAATTGCAAGTTAGTAAGTTAAGTGCTTTTCAATATTTGATTTGTACTTGTTTGAGTCTTATAATTGTTGTAGTTCCTGCTGGTCTAAGATCATTCAATCTATTGTACAATTCTATTATCTGAATTTTTTTTTGTAATATTTAGATACTCTTTAAATTATGAATCTTTGAGTAATATATTATGCTGTTGGGAGTAGATCTATATAATAAACTTTTGTATTTGAAGAATTTTCTATATGCTGCTATTAATATATTGCATATTTTCCAGGACAATATGCTATACTATATTCTAAATTCTATCTTCTATATTGATACTCTATTTATAATATAGAGTACCTGCTTATCTATCACTTTTTTATTTTTGAGAGCTCTAGTAATTTTATGAATTTCTTTGAATACTCTTTTCTTTAGTTCAATCAAGATCTTTTGATTACCCATCCAAATTCCTAAAAATTTTACTTGATCTACTCTATCAAACTCTTTAACTACTTCTTTTTTAATACCTACTTGGACTTCTTCTAAATAACAGTTAGGATTGTTAATAGTAACTAGAACTGATTTGTTACTATTAATCTAAGAGTCATTGGTTCTATAAAAAATTCTTGCTATTTCCAAGATCTTTTTCATATCTTTCTTGAATCTTGCTATTTATGTTGTATCATCCATAAAGGCTATTGTGACATGTCTTGATTCTAACAATTCAACCTTATAACTATTGAAGTTCAGATTCCAAGTAACTGACATTTTATATTCTCTATTTGTATCATTTTGGATTTTGCATAGTAAAGGGTCATAGAGGATTCTCCACATTAATAGTGAGATGATTTCTTATTGATTGATTTCATTCCTTGCTTTTATAGAATTAGTAAAATCATCTTCAAATATGACTTTGAATTCTTTATTTTTGAAAGGTTCATCCTAATCTTAATAAAATCTTTTAGTGCCTTGATTCTTTTCATCATTTTTACTAGGATATCCAGACTAATAGTATAATAAACTTTGACTATGTCTTAAAACAATATCTATAACTCTTCTTTGTTCTCTTTTATGTCTTCACAGATACTATTAAGAATTTGGATTGGTTCTGCTATACTTTCTTCTGGTAACTCTACATAGTTGGGTTCTCTAAAAATATTATTGATTTTACAAATATTTTCTATTCTGTTGATCAGAACTTTGGTGAAACATTTTCTAGTAGCCTCCAGTAATACAATAGGTCTTGTATTTAAAAGTTCACAATCCCAAGGCTTTGGCTTGACTATAGGATATATATAACTTTGCCTTCAAAATATAGAAGTAACTTCCCATTTCAAGAAGTTGTTAAGTATTTTTCTCTAGTATTCTTTTTCATCTTGACTTAACCTTTTTAACATCTTGTAGTTAGTCTGAGATTTGCTTGTGACCTTGTTATTAGAAAGCTTCTTGAATATTTTATATAATTCTTCTTGTAAGATTAGTTCGAGAAGGTTCTTATACCAGCTATCTTAAATATAGTTTCTGAAATTGTATTCCTCTTTTCAATCTTCTATCAGGTTATCAAAATTGATTTTTCTTCTCTTAAAGGCTTCTAGGTAATATTGTCTTATCTTTTTTTTAATTTTATATTTTTCTGTTATTATATATTTGATATATAATTGGACATGATTGATTTATAAAAAAAAAATTATGATCAGTTTATAAAAAAAAATTGTGATTGATTTTATTGTTGCTACTAAACAGTTTCTTTTGCTGACCAATGTAAGCAATACACTAACTGCCTTTATATTTTTTCTGGCTTATTGTAACTTTTGTTTGATATATATACTTATTTTTTTTATATTTTATATTTTATTCAGTTATTTAACAGCTAGCTTTAATTTTGTCGATTTCTAGTCACTCATTTATCGATCCACAGTCAATCACAATTTTTATATTCTATAGTTATAGATAAGCAATACTTTGCCAATACTGTATATATTGTTGCTATTATTTTATTATTGCTAGTACTAACTATAATATTTGCTTTCATTTTTTAGTTTTTCAATCTTAACTATAATCAATTATAAGTCTTTAGTTTATATCATAAACAAATAAGAATATTTATTGATACATAATGATTTGTTGTTATTTTATTGCTGCTAGTATTAATCATAACACTATTCAACTAGTATGGATCAAGTCAACATAAGTTAAAAAGTTATAAAAAATCACCAATTCCTTTCTGCAAAAGGTGAGTAGAAGAAATTTTTAAATCAATATGTCTTTTATATGTTGTATCAATTAAGTATACTATATGCCTCCAATAGGCAACTCTGAACTAGTGCAAGCAGGCCCATGTCAATACAAGATAGTACTTATAAGTGTTAATGCAGTATTAATATTATCTCCAGTGGGAAATCCTAGACCAATAGCATTTGCTGTATTGGTATTGAGACAGAAATGGTACAGTAAGAGTGCTTAATGCCTCCAGTAGAAAATCCTGGACTAGTGCAGGCAAGCTTGTTATTAAACACTACTTGCAGGTGCCAGTCGATACTATTTGTTACTGGTGGAAAACTCCAGGCCAGCATGTGAAATTTTATTGATAACAGACTAATTTTGACTGTTAATTTTTTATTTTATATTAGCAGAGTACTATATATATTAAGTTAATTTAAAATACTTTAATTTAAAAATCTTTGTTGCTGTTTTTCATTTTTTTGTATCACAAAAATACAATAATTCAATAAAATATACTATATTTTTAAGTAAACCTATATATTACTTATTGAATATCCGCCTGACTATTTATAACCTTAATATCAATACTTTTTAGAATGTAAATATAATAAAAAATACTTGTATATATTTTCAAGTTTATTAATAATAAAACAATATCAGGTCAACTAGTGGAGAGATTTTTCGAGATTCTTGGTTACTTGTAATAATGATTTGAAAAATGCTATTGCTGCTTTAAAAGCTGACATTGACAATATAAAAAAATCCAAAAAAAAGATCTATAAAAAT
Organism: Acaulospora colombiana; assembly: GCA_910592055.1. NCBI lineage: Eukaryota > Fungi > Glomeromycota > Glomeromycetes > Diversisporales > Acaulosporaceae > Acaulospora > Acaulospora colombiana. The sequence continues at coordinate 8,122 of CAJVPT010000674.1, read as the reverse complement.
TTTGTAAGTTAAAATTTTTGCAATTTTTTTGTAACTGTATTAACTAAATTATAGATCAAGAAAAATTTATTGACTCAAAAGTATCTTAAGGAGATATATACAGTAAAAATAATATATCTTGATCTCCTTCCTGGTTACAATAAAAAAAAAATAAAAAAAAGTAGATATTTGAAAAAACAAATCCCTTGTCTTTCCATATACCTATGATTGATACTATTTTCTGTCTTCCAAGAATAATAAAAAAAATGAAGAAATAATAGTTTATGATAGAGCCTTCAACAAGGTGATACTAGCTATATATTGAAATCGTATTGGTCCTAATGTACTTGAACTCATAAGAAGTACAATTATTGATATATTTGTTTTGCATCAACAAGTTGCTCAATCACCAGAAATCAAAGAAATGAATCAAGGTGCCTTAATAACCATGGAGTATATATTTAACTAAACTTAAGTTTTTAATTTTTAAAACTTTATTAATATTAATGTTTGTAGATATCTTTTGACAAGAGAAAGTGAAATATTTACCCATGTACATAATATACCTGTTGAATTACAAGGATCCGAAAGGCAATATTTGCAAGAAAAAAAAGTTATAGTAATGAACAATTTTCTTTTCAACTATGCGCCATGCATATATTTTCTGAAGATATAACCTCAAGTATACAAAAAAAAATAACGAATATAATCTACCTCAGCTAGATGACAACAAATATAATACTATCAATAAAGAAATTATAGTTTCTTTTAATAATAAAAAAATATATTTAAACCATCCTTTAGGTTTATGTGAGACCTATGTAGTCTGGAGATATAGCAAATTTGCTTACACCAAACTTAATTTTTGGACCATGCAATTACAACTACTTGTCTGAAAAAAATATAATCTGTTAACAATAAAGAATTTATTTATAGTAAAAGGGATTTTGATGAAGGCAACTTTTATATAATTAAATGGAAAATTAAAGTTGAAATGATAGGTATTTTTTAAATATTACAAATAATAAAAATTTAAGTAATTAATAAATTAAAATTGTCACAATTTTTACTAGAAAATACTCTTTATTGCTGACCAGAAAATGAATTGCATAGTACTACAATATTATTAATGGAAGGTATAATTTGTGGATTGTTCTAAAATTTGATCAAAAAAATAGTATCAGCTATAAAAAAATGGAGAGAAAGTAAAGAAGAAGTATATTATATAGATTACTGACATAATTAATTATCAACAGATTAACATGCCTTGCAAGTACTTGAAATATCAATAATAAAAAATAAAGAAAAAAATGATATAGAAAATCAAGTTATTTTAAAAAGTATTGGCTATAGTGAGAAGTATATTAATATAGAAGCAAACAAATAACCATGGGTTAAATAAATGAATTTATTTCAATTTAATAAAATAAAAAATTTTAAATTTAAAGTTAAAAAATATTTCTGAAAGGAAATATACTAATTGAAAATTTTTTTATTAAAATAAAGCTAGGTTAATTTAAATATATTTAATTTAATTTAGTTAAATCAAAGTAGTTATAATTGAACATACTTTAAAACAGATTCAAAATATATCAAATCAATTTCAAATTGTTTTTGCATTGAATCTGAATCGGATTTGGATTTAGATTAGATCAAATTAAATCAAATTTTGATTTGAATCAAATTGGATCAAACTGTTATGGTTTCGAATCAAATCGAATTAGTTTAAAATAAATCAGATCCATATTCAATTTATATTTATAAAAATCAGATTGAATTAAAGCTAGTTAAAATCTGATTCAATTCAATCCATTGTGATCATTATCTTTTGAAATATTCTTCTTTTTCCTGACCATCTGAGAAACTTATCTATTCATACTCTTGATTATTTTCTTATAACCATTTAAGGTACTTATCACCTACTCAGATCCAATATCTTGCTCAATGCTTCCTTTCTTTTAGTCTTGATTTATATTTATTCATGCAGAAGAAGATGACTAATAGTGAACCCCAGGTTCTTATATGACTTTTTAGTCTTGTTGAGTAACTCCTAATATCTTTCAGCAGCCATGTCTAGTTAAAGAAATTTTACTAGTGTTCATCTTGATTGTGATATCATTATACAACATCTAAAGAAATATATTCTCAATTCTAGAAAAGAACAGTGTTTTACATTCCTCTACTTTTTGGTCTTACAGCCTAACTGGGATAAGAAAATAAACTCCTTCATGTACTTTGCTTGATCAGGATGATAAGAAGTTGAAGGTATTGGCTTAAACAAATAATTATATATCTTTTCTCTATCTAGAGAATTTAGTGCCTATCCTAATGGTCTCATAATTTCTTTATTTCAGTTAAACTTCATTTTAAGGAGAGAAGAAGTTCATATCCTTGATTTTTCTTTCAATCATCAATAATATCATTGGAACACATGAGGTGACCAATAGAAGCTTGTTTACATTCAGCTACTAATGTGTTTCATGTTAACTAATCAGATACCAGGTAATGTTGTACTATCAAAAATTTAGGATTAAACTGAGGTAGACAAAATTTTCCAAAAAAATCATGAAAAACAATAAGTATTTTAATAGAGTACAAAACAGTATATGAGAAAGTGAAAAATAAATCTTTCTATGTCAACAGAATCTCTATTTGTTATTACTTCTAGCTCTGTAAGATGACACTCCACTTGTCAGTTCTTTTACTTCTTAAAACCTTTTTGCCTTTAGTAGAGGAAGTGCATATTTGAGTTTTTTCAAGTCACTAGAGGCTCAAGTTTTTATTTAAAGGAGTTTATAAACAAGTAAAAGAGGATAGGAGAGATAAATAAAGACAAGCTTCAAGTTGTTTTAATGAAAGTATAAAGACTTTATTGGCAAGGAAGTATAAAACTTCTTGTGAACATCTTTTTTGTATATGGTCAGAGAATTAATAGAAAGAGACTCTAAAACCATCTATAATAATTATTTATTATTTAAATTATTGGTTTATAGTATTTTATAAATTTTATTTAATTTTGTTCTTTAAAAAAACTTTTTTTTTTTTAAGGATAAAATCCAGTTTATTTTTTTTTTTTTTGAGTATCTGTAACTAGGTTAGAATATGAGTTTATTAATCAATTGAAAATATAAGTATATTTTTATTCAAGCAACATAATAAATATTATAGCTAAACTACTTTTATTTTATTTAACTAACTCATTATAAGTATAAAAGTCCCTAAGTTTGGCCTTGGGAACAATATTTCATTGCACAGTATCTTTGGGTAAAAATTCTTTTAGTTCATTGCATCATTGTCAACAGGTTATTACTGTCATATGTTATATCAAGTCATTAAAATATAGGAAACTACAAAAGAATAAGTTGAAAAAAGAAGAATAGTATATCTAAAAATATTCAAATGAATATATAAGAAAATGAAAAGAAAAAAGAAAATAAAATTCATCAGCTTTCTCCAAAGATCTGCTTCATAAGACTTCTTCTCAATAAACAATATTCAATTGAAACATTCTTTTTTCTCCTGATCATTTGAGGAACTTATTAATTCTTGATTGTGATTTTCTTCTTGTATACTGTCTAAAAAAACTTATTACCTAGTAGGAACCTTTATTTCCAGGATATACTTTGTTCCAACTTTCTTTAGATAGTGATTTTTTATTTATCTATAATAGAGAGGTAACTTATGATAAACTCCAGATTCTTATGTAATTCAATAAGAACTGAATCATGATATTTCAGTATAATATCTTCTAGCAGTCATACCTAATTAAAAAAATTTTACTGATATATATCTTCTATTACCCAAAAGATCAAATTCTTTAATAATTCTTTGTCTTGTAATAGTGAATGGGTCTTAAAGATAATAGGAATTCTTATCAATTATAATATTCTTCAACAACTTCTAAAGAAATATATTCTCAACTGTAACTAAAAGGTTGGATCTTAGTATAAACCAAAAACTATTTGATCTTATTGCTTAATCAAAAAAAAAAAAAACCTTGGTCTTGAACTTTGTCTAACTGGAATGATAAGAGAAAAAGATCTCAGCTTGAACAAATGGTAGCTTTTTCATCATTTGGAAACTTGTTATTCATATTTTATTGACTTTATAGTACTTAATATATAAGTTAATCCAATTGAAGGAACAAGGCAGGAATAGAATTCTTCTTATTACCAATGATGTTAATGAAATATGTAAAGTGACTAGTAGATATTTATTTATATTTAATTACTAATGTGTTTAATATCCATCAATCATATTTTGCAATAGATTGTATTACCTAAAATTCAGGATCAAACTGAGATAAGCAAAATTCCTCAAAAAATCAAAAAATTTGAATAATTATAAGAGAAAAGAAACAGCGGACAAATATTTTAATATATAACTTGATGTTTGCCACCTTCCACTGCAGATAACCTCTATAGATGTGCTTCAATATAAAAGGTTTCAAATATTACAATATTAGTTTTTCTTCCTTACAGAACTTTTTTGTCATAGGTAGAAAAATTATTTTTTGATTTTTTTAAATTACAGGAAACCAAGTTTTTGTTTAAAAATGAATATAAACAAAAGAAATTATTTGGGAGTATCTCTTAAAGTAAAACTTTAAGTTAGTTTAAGAATAATATTAAGACTTTATTAACAAAAAAAAATAAAAAATTTCTTGTGAATATTTTTTTGTATATGGATAAAGGATCAGTGGAAAAAGTTTTTTTATTATTTTTATCAAGTATTCTTTTGATAAAATCCAGTTTATTGATATTATTATAAATAAAAAAATGTTAAATATATTATAGATTTATATTTTAGTAATAATGCAATTAATATCTATAAATCTGATTACTAATATTTTAGTCTCTATGACCTATTGCTAGAAAAAATTCTATTACTCTTTTGTTTATATTTGAATTTTTGCTTTTATTTATTATATATAATTTAAATTTGATATTTTATTTTACAAAATATTCTTTTTATATTACTTATTATAATATACTTATAGAATACTAATATATAATCTTAAATTTTTGTTATATTTTATTAGACTATTTTTTTTTTTTAAAAAAACCATAACTAATATTAGATACAAGCTCTTTATTAAGAATTAACTTAATATCTGGATAATGAAATTCTCAGTATTACATTAACCATCTTATATAAACTATATATTTCTATAAATATGTAGATTAATAATAACCTATTACAATTTATTCTAAATAGACCTACTATTAAAAATGGATCCTTAAAGGGGAAAATAGAGACAAAAGTTAAATATCTCTCACTAAGAAATATTAAAATTTTTAAAATAATAACTATTAAAAAACCATCTATAATTGTTCTCTATTTCTAAATTATTGATTTATAATATTTTTTTACTTTTGTCTCTATTAAAATGAAGAGTATAAATTTGTTCCTTAAAAAGAACATAGATAATCTGTGAAATTTTATATGCTAAATACTTTAAGGACTTATCATCATTTATTACCACTCCTTAAGTAAATAGATCTAATTAGAAATATTAGGAAATTTTTTTGATAAAGAACTCCGAAAATCTTCATCGGTTAAAAATTTTCTGAAAAATTTTTAAAATTTTCAAAAATTTGTAAAACAAAAATAACATCATTAATTTTAATAATAAAAAACTTTAAATATTTTTTATTTCAAAAAATTTCATAAATATTTAAAATAATAATATATATATTAAAATAATTAATTATTTAATAAATATTTGTTATATTCATCAAATCTTGAAATTATATGAACTATATTATTTATTGCTTCTGTATTTACTAAATTATATATATTTGTTAATTTAAGATATGTGTATTTATATATATATAAAGTTTTTTTCAATTTAAAATCAAACTATTGTATTAATGCCAATTGAAGTGGAGATCTTTAAATTATTTCACTAAGCTTTAATATTAATAAAATCTAAAAGTATATTAGTTTTAAAACAAAATAATAAATATATTTTTAACAATTATATTTATCTTTTCATAACAGATCCCATCATCTATTATATAGTTACAAAGTTCTTCAAAATTCATTTTAATCAATACATTTCTAAACCACAAGATATTATGATAATTATTAGATGCCCAAATAATACTACCATTTTTTATTTCTATTATAGGGATTTTCTGCAGTAAAAAGGCTTATTTTTTCCCTTTTTGATTGTCTTGATCCTCTTAAAGCTCCCATTTTTATAGTTTTCTGAGGAAATTACCTACCTCAGTTTGACCCTGAAATTTGGATAATATAAATCCTTATCAAAGGTGATTGGCTGACATGAAACATGTTAGTTTTTAGAATATAAACAAGCTCCTATTGGTTCACTTACATGTCTTGATATATTATTAGTGATATAGGAAAGAAAGTTCTAGAAAAAGTGTCCTCTTCAATCATGTAAATTCAATCTTCAAGAAATAATTATAATATCAAAAGACGAGCAACAGGTAGGAAAAGAAGATCTAACTCCCATCTCTAAGTACCTCAGGTAGTGAAAAGGCTTTCTTGAACAAAAGCTGAGATCTTTAAGCTTCTATTCTAATTAGGTAAAGTTCTTGAAAAGATTTTTTTATCCCAGTCAGGCAAACTCTTCCATAATATAGTACTGACTAAGTGAATTTATACATCGGCAGAAGGATAAGTTTTTCAAATATTCTTCTTAAAGTCACTTTCAAAAATGGATAAGTTCCTCAAACATAATAAAGCTTAGAAAATATCCCAATCAGGCAAACCCCTTTCAAGAGAAAACTGTAAAATGGAGAAAGAATCTTTTGAAGGGCTTTGAATTGTTTTTTTTTTTTCTTTTTTTTTTTCCAATGCCAACTTCAGTAATTCATCATTTTTCGAAATAATCAACAGTAACAAACTGTTAAAAATAAAACTGATTGACTTAGAGGCTAATGCCAAGCTACTAGGAGAGTGAAATATTGTTTTCAAAATCTGACTTAGAGTATTTAGTTTAGACTTAGTTTTGTTTAGTCTGAACTAGCTTAGTAGACTCCTTATATTTTTTAAGTAGTGTAATCCTTTAATTAATAATGTATAACAACAAGTTAGTTACTTTATAAAAGTCTATAAACTTTGTGATATTTTTCAATATCTCAATAAAAACATGCCATTGCAGCATGATTGTGGGTTAATAAAAAAAAATTAATATAAAATTATTTTATTTTATTTTTTTTTTTTAACTCACAGTCAGGTCAATATAGCATGTCTTTATTGTATATATGCTAGGTATTTATAAATTTTGTGACTTTCACATACTGACTCACTCGTCGTCAAAAAATTATTTCTCTAAATGCAACCTAGGGAATGATATTTCACTCCTTTACTAATTTGGAATATTTCTTCTAAATAATAAATTCATTGCCTACAGGTCATTATTGTAGATCATTCTAAGTTCTATCTGCAGTTAAAAACCAAAATACTTTATTTCATGACAGATTTAATCCTTAATAATCACTATATACTTCTTTCCTTCTATTTCTTTAATACCTTTTAGGCTTGAATCCTCTGGAGATAATGATACTTCTTTTTATTCATGTTTAGTCTGTTCATCAGGTCTAAACTTGGGCCTCTTATTTATTTTATCCTCTTCTATAATGTTTTGCTTCTTTTCCATTCTATCACTTGGGCACAGTGAGTATTTCAAATCTCTTTTTTAAAATTTACTCTCATCTTTTGATAGAGTTTATCAATTATACCTTATGTATTTGCTAGTGGGATCTTGAGCTGCTTTTTAAGGTACTTCTTCAAGGAGGTGATCTTGCCTTCTTCTATATATTCACAAATAGTATTGAAAAGACCCCTGTCAGATTTTTGGATCTCTTTTAACTATTTGTCTGTCCAGTCACTTATTTTAGGTTAATCTTTTTTCTTCTCTTTTATTTCTTTACTGATAAGTTTATTGAGCTTTTCATTTGCCTTTCTTTATAAGTTCTTCTGAGTTTCCCTAGTGGCTAGGCATTCAAAAAGATATCCTAGTGTCTCTTCTTGAAGTTCACATACTGGGCAAATAGTTGTGATATATATATCTGATTTTCTCTTCTTAAGTATTTGTAGGACTGAAAGTTCATTGTAAGTTAAGTTAGTTAGGAAGCTTTTGTCTTTGTTAGTTTTGAAAGAGATATTAAAG
>CAJVPT010000673.1:0-26882 GCA_910592055.1 Acaulospora colombiana | reverse complement strand
AACAATTATTGGTCAAACACTTCAATACTTACAGACAGATTCCCCTTCTGGATCAGGAAGAGGAATAACCTAACAAACGATATTTTAAACATGATAAAATTACAAGGAATCACATTGGCACCAATAGCACATACATGGTTTGGAAAACCAGTAAAGAATGAGGGTAAGGCAATCAAAAAATTAGTGACTGAGGAATGGTACAACAAATACAGAACACCCCTCAAGTGTAGAAGGATAATGTTCAAAGACCAACTCCTGAATGACAACAAAACAAGAATTCTATCATGGCAGCAAATAAGAATGAAACTGGGGAGGCAAGGAAGAACTCCTGAATAGTAAAAGGAACTGAAAGAACTAATTATCCAGAGATGGCCAACACTATTAACAAATAAAGAAGACTCAAGCCTCAGAGAATATCACAGTGACAGATGCCCTAAAATCAACAGTTTTCGAACAAACACCACAGTGTTCCCGGCTCAACATCAATCAACTCTAAAATGGCTTGCAACCAAGAAGGAGAGAAAACAATAATAGTGAAGAAAAAAAGGCAACTGGACAAGGGAAGAGCAATAGTAAATCACATGGTTACAGACAAAGGAGTATCACCAATCTACCAATGCAAAGGATGCCCTTTCAACAATCAAGACCTTAGGAAAAAGTACAAGGACCAACAACAATGTATAATGGAACAGCTTCTATCTCACGCAGTAAACATCAAGGTCAGAAAACACACCACTGGAATCTTCTCAGAACAGCAAAAACAAAACACCAGATAGCCACTGATAAACAGATTACAATCATCTCCTCAAGGCATAGAATTGGCCATAAGTGAAACCAGCAGGTGGGCCCCCAAGGCACACAAACCTATGATACACCTGGACCCGCTATCAAGAACAGAAGCACTCATCAAGGAAAAATTACAAGCCCTAGACAGGACAATCCAAAAGCTAATACAAATAGCTCGGCAACTAACAACAGAGGACAATATCCAAATATATATCGATGATTCATTCACAAGATGTAGCACCAGAAGCAGAATGGGAGTTAGATGGGTGGCCCTATCACAGTCAGGCAATGAAATCACAACCTTTCAAGTAGAAACTCAGGACACTCCTTCCTCGATCAGAGCAGAACTAACAGCAATCCTCACAGCAATCAGCACAATTAGCCCCAACAAAAAGATCGAGATACTCACAGATAGCCAAGGAGCAATCAACGCAATCAACAAAGCATCACAGAAGAACTGGACCAAACATCAGAAACTAGAGAAGCCAAACAAGCTCCTAGTTAGTGCAATTCATGAAATCATCACAACACAACAGATAAAGGTTCAATGGAAAAAGATCAAAGGCCACGCAGGAATCAAAAGAAATGAACAGGCAGACAAACTAGCAGCCACCACACTGGTAAACAGACCCAAGGACATAGTAAAGGTTCAGGAGCTACAGTGCACAAGCAGCAACATAACACTGAGATGGGACCAGTTCTTTATGGATCTGCCCTTCAAAACATTAAGAAGAACCCTCCTGAAGATCAAATGGGCTAGTAAGTGGAAGGCACTACGCCGAACCCAAACATGACTCACAGGCTCAAAAGCCAAAGAAATAAACTGGGAGATGACTATGCAGACACTGATGCCATCCAAGATAACATCCGTCTATACCAGTCAAGAAGATCACAGAGACAGAACTTTTCAATGGAAGACATGGTCCAATGAACACTCCACATTAGCAAATATGAATATACGAAAACCACAGATATACAAGTCAGCGACGTGTATAATTTGTGGAAGACAGGAAGAAAAGGACCTACATCCTTTCACCTGTGGACCCAACAGGACAAGACTTGTGGAAAAACTGACAGCACTCCTGACACGAGAGTGCGTAGCAAGGGCCAATGGCAACAAACAGTCATAACCCATTTAAAGTAGATGGAAACAGTACATAAACTCAAATACAGGAGAAGGAAGCCAGGTAGGATTGATGGACCTAATTAGAGGAGTCATCAACCACAAAATGGTTCAGATAGCAGGAGAAATCATAGGTGATGAAAAGAAGGCCAAGACCGCAATGAAAAAAGTAGCAGAACAACTATGGCAAAAGAAAAAGAAAATCTGGAGGCTAAGATGTGAATTAGTAACAGAATGGGAAAAAACACAAGACATAACCAGGAAAATGAAATGAGACCGATCAAGATACAACAGTAAAACAAAATATTGAAGGATATCACAGGATAAGGGAAGACACCAAGAAACGGTAGAAAACTTGTACATAGAAATAACAAACTACAACATGAAAAATATACTTCAAAACAGCTTTAATCTTAATTCTCTTTTCCATATAAATATTAGTGTTAGTGGAGTCATGACATGCTAACATTCACCATTAGGTGAACTGAAGCAAGTTGCAGGGTTCGTAAGATACTGAGTTATTAGTTTTTTCTCCTATCATAAATATATTTTCTCCAATTGAATTTGTATATATAAGAGGATATTAATGATTAAATAAAAACTATATGGTATGACTTCGCCAGCTTTTAAAAAAAAAAAAAAAAAAAAAAAAGTCAAAGGATTAGAAATTACAGATTTCTCTTTAAACAAGAGGCATCAATAGAGAACTAAATTACAGAACTTTATCAACAAAAAAAATAGATATCAGATAATAGCAAGTACTAATCAATAAAAGAATTGATCAGATGAAGACATCAATAGCAACAATTATGAAAGAGTTGATAGATTGCCTAGAATTACTTATCAGAAGCATAAATACAATGAATCCAGTTTCTCTCTTCTTACAAAATAACTATGATTAGAGATTCAATGAGATAAAGGATAAGAAGAAGAAAACAAAAAGAAGAAAAGAAAAGCATGATATTCATAAATATTAAAAGATAGGTACTCTAAATATAAGAGAAATCAATACTGAAGTCAAAAGAATAGCTTTATTAGACTATGGCAAGAAAAAAAAAATAGATATATTGGGAATAACAAAAATATGGTTACCAGAGAATATACTCTGGCAAGATAAAGAAAGAGTATATCAAATATGGCTGTCAAAACTAATATGACAAATATATAGAGCAGAAGTAGGTATTATTATAAGGAAAGTATGGGTAATACACTATACAATATCAAAGATCACAACAACTGAGGCCTACTAGTTGACATGACTTTCAAGAGAAAAATAAAATATAAAATCATAACTATATACAATGTGGCAGATAAGACTGGGAGATAAAAGAGAGTTAAATTGCATTACTGGTTCAAATCCAAAATCAAATAAGTAAAAATATGAACATGTTTATTGTAGTAATAAGCAATCTAAATAAAACAATAAACTATCAACTAGATCACATCTTGAAAAAGTATTGAGCAAGTAAACTCAGTCATATAATTGATACTTTGCTAGTATTTGACTTGGTAAATATATATAGACAGTTCTACTCAACCAAAAGAAGCTACACATACATGGGACTCAAATAATATTATGGGAGCAGATTGGATTATATATAGGTATCAAATACACTGACCCAGTTTACTCTCAGCATAGAACACATTGATGTAGAAACTATTATAAATAGTGATCACAAGATGGTGACATTATCTCTCAATATATTGCACAGCAGTTAATTAAAGTTAACAAATAAAAAAAATAATAAACAAAATATAATTGATTTCATTAATTCTAATCTGAAACAATGGGTCAAGTTCAAATATAAAATTGAAAACTCAACAAACAAAATCACAAAAAACAACTTGACAACAGTAGAGAAGATCTGGAAACAACTCTAGGAAGTAATACTAGTAGCAGTGAAAACTATACTCAAAAAGAGACAACAGAAAAAAAACAATGAAATGATTCACAAGTTAAAATACAAAAACTTGATGAAAAAACTCTTATAGTTAGCAAAGCATATAGGAGATGTCAGAAATGGTTCACAGATCCAAAGTCATATTCACAAATAGGAAAAATACAAATAAAGAATATTATTAACCTATTCAATAATCTTCAAATTAGATAGATAGATGAGACAACTATAACAATAATCTACTTTAAGTTGAGGGAGAATATTTCAGTCATGGTTAAAAATGGGTTCCTAAAGGAGAAACAGTGACAAAAGTCAAATATCCCTCACTAGAAAACATTAAAATTTTTAAATTAATAACAATAAAAAAACTATTCACAATTGTTCTCCATTATTCAAATCATTGATTTATAATATTTACTGATTTTTGTCCCTATTAAAGTGAAGAGCTATGAATTTTGTCTCTCAAAAAGGAACATAAGTAATTGGTGAAATTTTATATGCTAAATACTTTAAGGACCTATCATTAGTCGTGATATACTAAAGTTAATAATTTATGAATAGTAGAGGTTATACAGACATGTTGAAAGAGACTTTGGATAATTTGGTTTGATTAGAAGATTTATTAGAGATATATAATATTAAGGATAAGAGAATTCAGTAGGTAAAACCTTGGATCAACTACTTTGAACAGCTGATCTTTATATACTGTATATAATTTGTAACGAATCCATGTCTGCCCCCATCAATTCTGTGTAAGTATACATGACTCTTTGTGACTATGGACCCAAAGTCCATCCTGTCTACTATTTTTGGACTCACCACGTAACATCATCTGAGATCATCTTTAGTGATCCCAGGCTGAGTACCTTTCATCATAATCAATTTGTCTTGTTTCCTCAGAATAGAAATTAGCCCCATAAACAGTAGTAGCACAAACCAATAGATTTCTTTTATTATTATTATTTTTCTTTTTGTTTTTTTTTTTAAGTTATATTATTGCCCCATAAGTCTGGATATCTGTTATGTCAAGATTTATGTATTTTTAATTATTGTATTTATAGATTTATTTATGATATTTTAACTAAAAAGTACTTTAGGCCAGATTCTTATATAGAGAGGAAAAGCCTCTCCTGAAATAAAACAACTTTGTTGTCTTGTTGGCCAAATAACAATTGTTCACTGACTTATTGAAATAAAGTCTTTTACATAATTGAATATTAATTATTTGATAATTAAAGTGACCAAAGTAATCAAATCTGTCAGATTTGTTAAACAGGCCAATATATCAGATCCGCTCACTTGAGTAACCTGCTAGCTAAATATTGATAAGATATAATAATAGAATAAAGAAATTAAATAATACATGCTATGTTTTAACAACACATGAAAAACTGTTGCCACACCACAATACACACAGATGGCTCAGTGTCAAGCCATGGCAATAGATCACATATAGGTCTGGACTGGATCATAGAGGATGAGATTACACTTTCCAAGGACAGACATAATTACATATCTCCTTAACAAGAGCAGAACTAATGGTCATAATCACAGCAATAAGCACATTAAGTAGAAACACCATAGTCAACTTGTATACTGATAGCCAAGTAACAATAACAAACCTAATAGAAGCCATAAATATCAACAAAACAAAAAAAAGGAAAAAATCAAACCAGGCAGTAGTAGATACTTTCAATACATCAGGCAACAGCAGAACTTAAACATCAAATTATATAAGATAAAAGTACACACAGGTGTTTTCTCAATGAGAAAGCAGATAAGCTAGTCAAGATAGATCCAATATTATCAGATATGAAACCAAATCAAAAAATCATCAATATAAAAAAACACCAAGGATTAACGCCAATAAATATAGTGTGTGACATATTACAGATAGATATCCCAGGCAAAGATCTAGCAAAACAAGTTAATAAAATTATTAGACTGATCAAGTGAAAACTACTAAATAGAACACAAAACAGATTCACAAAAGAGGACTTGAGAAACACATACTGAAAACATACATTCAACAGCCTATATCCATCTAAAATGAATGAACACACTATCTTGAAAAAAGATCATCACATGAGGAAATTCAACTTCAATCTCTAGTATAAGAAGTTGCCAAACAAGAAAAACTATATAACAGATATCCACTAATATACAAGGACAACAAATGCCACAAATACGGGATAACAGAAGACTTTGCACATTCTTTCCTATACAGTAACAATACAGAAACCCTAAAAAGAAATTTTTATAGAATCCTAATTAAACATACATTGTTCCATATTATCAAGAAATACAGGAAAAGTTTCAAGAAGATTATTTATAGACAAATATAATTGGTCAACTCCAGAACCTTCAACTTATTGATCTAAGGAGCAGTACTAAAAGAAATACCAGGAATACTTGACATGATCATATCAAACAAAAACAAAGTAACAGAAACAATCACAAACATAATGAGGAAATAGAAAGAACTCTTATATAATATATGGAAACAAAGATGTAAGGAAGTTCATGAACAAAAAAATATCAAGAATAGAATCAAACTGAACAAACAGAAAAGAACCAGAGTACAGAAAATCAAGAACTACATGAATCTGGTTGCAGTGCAATAGTCCTTACTAAACTTGACTGGAATAGTAAATAGATACATTAATAAATACATCAAATATCAAACTGATATTTTCTTTATCTTATCCTTCTATACAACAACTAGCACAGCCTTGACATGTTAGTTTCTTTCTTCAAAAAAAGGGCAACAGGCCATGAGATAGCCATAGCTTATTGAGTTTTACTATCACTGAATATATATTCCTGTATAATAGCCATAGCTATTGAGTATAAATATAATTTGAAAAAATAATAAAACAAGACTGCGTCAGTTAAAAAAAAAAATACATACTATGTCAATCACTACTTTGTTCTAATGATTAGATCTATCCTGTGAATCAATGAGACACATCTTGCATTACATATATCACATATATACATGATCTAAAAATAGAACTAAAGTAATATGATAGACAAGAACTATAGATAATAATAAAAAAAAAATATAATTAATAATTAAGGCTAATATTTCTCCCTACTTAAGCAGTGAGTTTCACAAATCAAGAATTTATAAGAAGTTAATAATTATAGTCAAAATTATAGGCCTTGTTCATCAAATTTGCTCAATTCTAGATCTTTCAAAGAGACTATAGATACAGTAGCATTCAATAAGATAATATTTAGTCAGGTGTTTATTCAGATAAGATTGTTGTACTTGGTTAATAACTTTTTTCAATAATTCTTCCAGATAGTATACATAGACAAAGGAGAAAATTCTACTTTTCATATGGATAGCATATTGTATACACCTATATATTTGTAAAACTTGATTTTCAATAGGCTGAAGTAAATTATATGGTATTAAGATTACTTGCACAAATTCAAGAATCGTGATCAAAAGATCCTCCAAAATTAGGTCCTAAATAGTAGTCATGATAATTTTTGTATAAGAATGGTAATCTTTTTTTATGCAAACTGATAAGTAGTGGGGCT
Organism: Acaulospora colombiana; assembly: GCA_910592055.1. Lineage (NCBI taxonomy): Eukaryota > Fungi > Glomeromycota > Glomeromycetes > Diversisporales > Acaulosporaceae > Acaulospora > Acaulospora colombiana. Next base: position 19,523 of record CAJVPT010000673.1, on the reverse strand, counting down.
TCTTATATAATTTTTGTGATAATATAATTATTTATATTCCTTTATTTAATATAATAATTTTCCTTAATTTGTTATATATTCCTTATATTCCTTTTATCCTTATGCAAAGCTGTTAAAACATAAAGACTCACTTACTCAGGAAGGATAGATCCTTTGTAGACAACTGTTGTTACCATCCAGGAAAGGTCAAATATTTGAAGAGACAAATGTATTATAGTGAGTGGTCCTAGGTTAACCTTTAAAAAGAAATCCATCAGTTGAAGAAAGAGGTAGAGCAGTTGGCCTTCAGAAGTTCCACTTTAACTAGGATTAAGAATTGAAGTTGGAAAATCAGAACTTGCAGTAGAAGGTAACCAGGCTTGATATTCTGATGGTTTAGTTGAGTGTTTATATTACTGCTTCTTTAAAGAAAATCTTTTCTTTACTTGAGCTTTAAGGTTTTTGTTTTCCTTTTTCATATTTTTATTTATCTACTTATAAGTACTTTACCTTGGAATTATACAGTAATTGCTGAGAGCTCTGGAGTTAGCTTAATAATGATGAGAACTTAAGGGCCATCACTATTATATTGTATATTTTTCCTTTCAGTTTTCAATATATATAGTAAGTTCCTATTTTTTATGATCAAAATAGGGTTTCAGTAAGATCAAGTTGAGAGGAACAGCCAGAACTTTTCTATCTATTGTCTTAAGTTTAAAGACTCTATTTCTCAAGTTATCATGGACAAAGTAAGGTTCTTTCCATTTTGGTTTGAGTTTTTCAGTAAAGTGTTTATCCCTGGTAACATCATAGACTAACACTTTATCTCCAATTTTGAAATTCCTTGACTTTTTCAACTTCAGGTCAAATCTCTTCTTTTGTTTTCTTTGGGCTTTCAGAATATTTTCTTGAGTAGTGTGCAGGGTTTCAATCAGTTGGTAAAGTCAGATCGAGATATTTCCTTCCATTACTTCATTTATTTTCATGTGGTGCATTTGAGAATTGTAATCATAAACCAGATATAAGGAGGTAAATTTGATGGAAGCTTGTTTTGATATACAATAAACAGATAATGGTGGTGCAATAAATTCATTTCAATCCTCCTTTTCTTCAATTATTTTTGCTAGAGATTTACATAGAGTTCTATTGAAGCACTCCACTAGTCCATTTGTTTGTGGATGGTATGAGATAGAATAAAGATGTTGTATTTGAAATTTTCTCAACAAAGCTTTAACTATTTCATTTCTAAAATATGTTTCATGATCAGAAAGTATGTGTTTTGAATATTTATATCTACAAATAATAACTTGATAAATAAATCTGCAACTCACTGTCCTATAGCATAGGAGATTACTTTAGCTTTAAGCCATTTGATAAAGTAATCAGTTGCAACAATAATATATTTGTTTCCCTTGCTTGTGATTGAAAAGATCCTACAATATCAATACCTATTTTGGAGAAGAGATTACTAACTGTAATTGGATGTAAAGAATCTAGAGATCCTTAATTTGCCTCGTCGTTGATATTGGTCACAGATATTGATATAATATTTCACATCCTCAAACATTTGGGGCCAGTAGTATTGATTACATAGTTTTTCAAAGACCTTGTTCACACTAATATGAGCTCTAGTGAGATAGTTGTATAGTAAATATAAGATTGGTTCCACTTCATATTTTTGAATTACACAGAGTAATTAATTCTTTGTTTTCCTGCAGTAATTTTTTTTTGTAGGGTTGATTGTTTTTTACTTGATAGTATTATGCTTTAGAGATAAGTTAGTTTTGTTATTAGTTGTCAAAAGTGTCAGGTAATTTGTTGTATTGGAGATAGTTTTTGAGATGATGATAATGTTGAAATTCTATTTTGATAAGGTAAGTTGTGTTATTGTCCAAAACATTGATTACCTGGGCTGGATATTATTTATTGTCAGATTTCCCTTATGATTGCTAACTTTGAATTAGTTTTGGATAGATATAAACTTAGAGTTATGGAAGATTAGTTTATCTATATCATATATCCTAGACATGGCATCAACATTGTTATATTTCCTTCCAGCTCTGTTTTGATAGTGAAGTTATAAGATTCCAAGTGGAGTATCCACCTTGTATGTCATCCTTTAAGCTCAGTTGTTTTTAACATTGAAGAACAAAGTAATCAGTAATCAAGAAGAAGTGTTGAGTCCCTAAATATTAATAGAAGTATTCAACAGCCCAGATAATTGCAAGATATTTCAATTCAATGGCAGAATAGTTTTGCTCAGCTTTGTTGAAACTGTGACTAGTATAGGCAATTGCATACTCCTTTATTTCATCCTTTTGTATCAAAACAGCACCAATACCAGTTTCAGAGACATCAGTATAAAGATAGAAGACCTTGAAGAAATTAGGGTATCTCAAGACAAGAGATAGGTTAAGAATTACTTCAAAGTTTCAAAAGCTTGCTAATGATTATCTATTTATTTAAAGAAGGTATCCTTTTTCAAGAAAAAATTTAGAGGACAAGCAATAAAAGAAAAAATTTTAATAAACTTCCTATAATAAGAGGTAAGTTTAAAAAATCCTCTTAGTTGCCTAATAGTGGTGGATCTTGAGAATTTCTTAACTTTCATAATTTTGTTATTATTAGATTGAATTCTCTCATAGTTAATCACATGATCAAATAATTTTATTTGCAATAAAAAGAAATAACATTTTTCAGAATTCAGTATCAGGAAGACTTCCTTGAGAGTATCCAAGATAATGGGAACATACTGACAGTGAAGTTCAAAGGAGGTGGAGAAGATAGTAATATCATAAAGGTAAACTTCAACAAATTTGCCATGGTAGGAAGCCAATATTTTGTCCATTAGTCACTAAAAAGTTGCAGGAGAATAGCAAAGATCAAAAGGCATAACATTGAATTCATATAGATCATATTTTGTTGTGAATGCTATTTTGTATTTGTCCCTATCATTTATTATTACTTACCAATATTCATTTGTTAGATCAAAACAGGTGAACCATTGAGCACCATTGAAAGTTTCCAAAAGGTCATTAACAATTGTCATGAGCTAGACATCCTTTTCAATAAATGCATTGAGTTTCCTATAGTCAACACAGAAGTATTACTTATTATTTTCTTGAGTATTATAACAACAGAAGAAGATTAGAAGCTAGTGGTAGGACTAATAATTTCTTGCTGCAGTATTTCTTCAATTTTCTTTTTGATAAATTTCTATTGACTAGGTAAGGCTTTGTATAGTTGCTATTTGATTGGAGTAGCATTTTCAGTATTAATGTTATGGATAACCACTTTAGTCTTTCTTAGATTACTTATTTGACCTTCTTTGGAGATGTATGATTAATAAAGATATTCTTATGATTAGATAGAATTTGTTCAATCTCAACTTGTTGTTCCTTAGTCAAGCTTCCAGTAAATAGTTCAGGAATAGTATCAACCTATCCAATTCATCTTTTAGGAATCAGATAGAGACAGAGAACTAGTGCAGGGAAACACTAGATTTCTAATGTGATATGCAAAAGTTCCTAATTTGGACAATAATAAATGAAGAGGTTTATCACTGGTGATTTAGGCAGAAAAGGCAGGACAATAATTTTGGGTTAAAGGTAATTTTATTGTTGGATAAATCCTGAGGAGTCTTCAAAGTGAGAATTTCCTCCTTTAAATACATAATTAAGTTATATGATATTTGAGAATATAAACTAAAATAAATAATAGTAATAATTATACTATTAGTTTCGCTAGACTATTAAGCTATATTATTTTGAACAAAACTCAAATATCCTTCAAAAATAATAGTTACATGTGATAAGCTAGGATTATAGAATATTCTAGAGTACTTTATGCTAAGTTTGCTAATAGCAAAACTGACTATCAATGTTCTAGAAGTGTTTTGGAAGATCTTTACTTTCAGGTAACTAAAAGAATCGTAATATGTTGATTTGAGGTACTGGGATCATCCTGGGTACTAGGAAGATCATATGGCAAAATTTTATAGTTCAACAATCAATTTCTCAAGTTCAGACAGTCAGAAAGAAAGATGGTAGGGTTTTATTCTCAGATTCAAGAATAAGATTAGATATATAGGCCTTCTGTTTACTCTTATAAGTAATTTGAAGAATACGGTCCTCAAAATTCCAATTTGCCTTCATATGATTTAACCAATTAGTTTTCAAAAAAAGTATCTTATCATGTGACTCAATTACTTGCAAAGTTACCAGTACAATTAAATCCTGGATAAATATTTTTAAAGAAGTTATTAATTTAAGGATCCTGACTCATAAACCATTGTAGTATATAGCAATCTAAACCTACCACCTCACTTTCACTGAGACTACTAAGATTGTCAAGATTGTCAAGATTGCTGAGATTGCTAAGTCAACATAATGATATCAAAACAATATCACAATCATACCATATAGATTATCTGGACTTGTTTGCCATAAATAGTAATTGACTTTCAGACTATGGTGAATAAGGCATCAATTATTTCTTTTTACTTTATTCTTTTTTTTTTTTTTTTTCATTTATGATTAACTGTAAATTACATAAGTTGTCCAAACTATAAGCCATATGATTTATGTATTTTTTTAGCCCTATGTATTTTATATTTATTTTGTGCTACTTTAAAATGTATAAAAAGGCTTCTTCTTGACTTTAATAAAATAACTCTTTTTGCATATTAAACTCATTACCTAAGAATTCACTGATTCTGATATATCCATTTCAAGTCTTTTACAACTTGGTAGCAGCAGATTAAAAAGACATTCTCTTCCCTTTGTCACATATATATTTAAAACTCTGTCAAAATGAATATTGAACAATTTGCACACTTTATGTAACAGTTTAACAATATCATAACTACTATGATCAAGGGAATAAAAGAAAACAAGGGTAAAAAGGAGATTGCCACAAGTGGTTCTTCTTCCTTTACAACTACCATATCAAAGATTATATTGAGAATTCCTGCTTTTAAAGAAAAACTAAAAGAAAATGTTGAGGTTTGACTATGTAAAATAAAAAATATCTTGAGAGCCCAAGAAGTCACTGAGGAAGAACAAATAATTTACTATGCCATTATAGAATTTGAATATGCCACCCTATGCTGGTTTGTTAACAAGATCAAGGATTTCACTTTACCTATCTTCCCTTCCTGAAATAAATTCAAAAAGAAGCTTAAAAATGCTTTTCAACCTCCTTACTATTAATAGTATCTGCATATCCAGTTGAAACACTTGTACCAAACAGGAACCATTCAAAAGTACTTTATCCAGTTTAGAAATATAGTAAGTCAAATTGACACCATGGGACAATTGGACCAAGTTGCCTATTTCATTAATGGCCTAAAGCCTGCAACACACATGAAAGTAAGTTACCAAGCTCTAAAACATTGGATAACATATGAAAATTAGCAATCAGGTATGATACTGCCATGTTTGGAGTTGAGAAGTCTGTCAATGGAAGAAATACTACAAGAAGACTATCAATTAACAACAACTACTATAGAGAAAACTATCCTACTGAATTGAACCAAGTTTAAACTGATGATATAATCACAATCACAATAATCATACCCAACACCTTAGAAAAAATAATAATGCTGAAAAAAGAACTATTACCTACTATAACTATAGAAAGGAAGAACATTTCACTCACAAATGCAAAAGTCCACCAAAAATCAAGATGAACAATATTAAAAATACCTCATACACCCTAGATGCTAAATTCATTCAGATAGAAGAAAACAAGAAACAGTTGCTACGTTTCAATAGAAAAATTAATAGACACAAAGCCTGGATCCTCTTGAATAGTGAAATATTAAAGAATTTTATTGATAAAAAGTTTGCTGCAAAACAATAGCTGTCACAAAAGAATATCACTTTATTTACTATAGAACTTGCTGATAAAAAAAAGTTACAACTGAAGTAAATATCAAGCAACTAGAATTGGACACTTACCATACCACTAGAATCTCTGCTCAAGTTCTGAATCTACAAGATATGATGCCATACTTGAGAAGCCATAGTTGTATCATGCCAATCCTAATATCAATTGGAAAAGCAACATTCTCATTTTTCAATATGAACCACACACTATTACTATCAATGCTAGCCCTTACAAGCTAAACAAGAACCTGAGTGCCAATCTTTTTTTATTTCCAGACATCAATTTGTAAGAATTTCATCTAACGAGGAATTATTAGCTATCTGTGCCATCACTACTGAGGAAGTTATGCCCAAGGAAACCAAGTTTGCTACTGAAGAAGCTGCTGTCACCAAGGAATTTGCTGACATATTTTCTTAAAGAGTTGCCATCTTGAAGAACCATTGATTACACTATAGATTTACTGCCTGAAGTTAAACCACCCTCCAAATCTACCTATCACTAATGATGGGTCCCTAAAGTATTTAGCATATAAAATTTTATAGATCACTTACAGTATGTTCTTTTTTAAGGGACAAAATTCATAGCTTTTCACTTTAATAGGAACAAAAGTCAAGAAATACTATAAATCAATAATTTAGATAATAGAGAACAATTGTAGTTAGTTTTTTTATAGTTATTAATTTAAAAATTTTAATATTTCCTAGTGAGGAACATTTGACTTATGTCCTTGCCTCCTCCTTTAGGGATCTATCTTTATCTATCACCTCTTATATATAGAGATAGATAAACTCAAAAAACAACTTGCTAACCTCCTTGCCAAAGGATTTATTAAATCCAGCACTTCTCCATTTGATGCTCCTATATTTTTTGTGTTTAAAAAGAAAGGAACATTGTGTTTCTGTGTGGATTATGGAGCCATAAACAAGGTCACTATCAAGAATTGATATCCACTACTATATATAGAAGGATTAATAGATCGAATAGCTGGTGTCAAATATTTCTCAAAGATTGATCTCTACTCTGAGTATCACCAAATCTGCATTAAAGAAAAAGATATCTATAAGACTGCTTTTAGAACCTGCTATGAACACTATGAATTTTTATTCCTCCCCTCTGAATTGACCAATGCCTCTGCTACCTTCATGACTTTAATAAATATTATCTTCTATCCATACCTGGATAACTTTATAATTGTGTACTTAGATGATTTTTTGATTTATAGTAAAACAAAAACTAAGTATCTATAACAACTGAGAACTATATTTACAACCCTATAAAAATACCACCAGTATGCTAAAGTTAGCAAATGTGAACTTTTCAAACAACATGTAAAATATGTATGATATTTCATCTCTGACCAAGGAATAGCTATTAACTCATACAAAATAGGAGCCATTAACAACTGATCCACACCCACCAATGCTTAAGAAGTTAAATCCTTTTTAAAACTAGCAAGCTACTATTACAAGTTTATATCTGGATTTTTTATAATAGCTAAACTTTCACTGCACTTCTCTATAAATATAAAGCCTTTGAATGAACCAACGAAGCCCACAATGCCTTTGACATCTTGAAAAAGAAACTGACTACTACACCTGTCCTCCTGTTGTCTAATTTTGCCAAACCATTCATTGTAATAACTGATATCTCAGACTTTGCAATCAGAGCTGTCTTAACACAAGATTAAGGAAATGGAGAACAACCAGTCACCTATGAATCTAGAAACTATCTTCTGCTAAGCAAAATTATGCCATTCATAAGAAAGAACTTCTAGCCATTGTACATGCTATTAGAACTTGAAGAATGTATTTAAAAGAACAACAATTTATCATCATTATCAACCATATATCATTAGAATATATCAAGTCCAATCCAACTTGTCAAGAAAACAAGCTCATTGGTTAAAAACCTTTCAAAGTCACAACTTTACAGTTAAATACTGGCTTGGGAAAACAAATATTGTAGCTGATATCCTGTCAAGACAATCACACCTTGCCTCTATCATTATTCTCTCTATTACCCTTGCCAATTATCAAACTTTTCTACAAGTATACTAACAAGACAAGTATTTTGTTACTATTCTTGACATATTGCAATACTCTAAGCAAGCTGAGAAATGGAAAATAATCATGTCAAACACTTTATCTAGGAGAACCAAAGAATATACCTTCATAAAGGATACAATCTAGCCATCTCTATTGATAAATGCATCCATATCCACATCCTTAGAGAACACCATAATATAAAGTCACTAGATATTTAGAAATTGACAAGACCACTAAGAACATTATAAGAACTTTCTACTGATCAAAGATAGGAAAAGACATTAACAAATATATTCAAACTTGTGACACCTGTCAAAGAAACAAAGTTAACAATCAACAACTTGTTAGACTTCTCCAACTCTTGCCAATACCTACCAAGTAATAGGAAGAAACCATCATGAATTTTATTATACAATTGCCTCTGACAAGACAAGGACATAATACTATTGTTGTATTTGTAGACTGCCTCTCAAAGCGAGCACACTTTCAATCTATGCACATATTTTATACAACACCAGAAGTCACCAACATCTTCTTCAACACTATTTTTAGAAATCATGGATTGTCAAGGACTATTGTATTAGACCAAAATGCAAGGTTCACTAGTCAATTCTGGCAAGCTGTATTCAAACACTTAGAAACCAAGACTGCCATGTCTACTCCCTTTTATTCCCAAACAGATGGGCAAACTGAGAGAATAAACAGAACCTTAGAAAAAATGCTTAGAGCCTATTTTATTTACAAACAAGACCAATGGGATAAATACCTCCTAGTTGCCAAATTCATATATAAAAACTCAAAGCAAGCCTCTACTGAATTTATATTCTTTGAATTAGACTGAGAACAATATCTAACCCTCCCGATCATCATGTCAACAACTGTAACAATCAATATATCAGCTACAAATAATTTTTTACATTACTAGAATATCATGATTGAATTCTTCAAGGACATACTTAAAAAATCTCAGGATAACAAATAAAGTATACTAATAAATACCACCATTATCTCACATTCAAATTAGAAGATCAGGTCTTGCTCAACATAAAGAATACCAACTCACCTGTAAATCGACACTAACCTATCAATAAATTAATATCAAGATATACTAGACCTTACATTATTTGTAAAATAATCTTCCTGATTGCATACAAATTGGACCTACTATCTAACATGAAAATTCACCTATATTCTACATCTCTCTATTGAAACCATATCAATCATCATCTACAATTTTCTTTGAGAAATTCCACTACCATCAGTTATCTACTCTAATAATGAACAAGAGGAATATGAAGTTGAAACTATCCTAGACAAAAGAATCATCCATAAGAAAATTCAATATCTAGTCAAATGAATAGGATATTTTCTCTATAATGCCACCTAGATCTTCAAGAAAAAATTAACCAGTACAATATAATTAGTGAAAGAATTTGAAAAGATGAGAATATCTCACTCTTAAGAAAAAGATAATATAACAATTTGAGTCTACCACCTTACTTTTGCTGAGACTACCAAGATTGCTAAGATTGTTGAGACTGCCAAAATCACTGAGATGACATCATAATCATACTATATAGATTATCTGGACTTGTTTACCAAAAATAATAATTTACTATCAGACTATAATAAATAAGACACCAATCATTTCTTTTTATTTTATTTCTTTTTCTTTATTTTTCATTTATGATTAGTTATATATTACATAAGTTGCCCAAATTATAAGCTATATTATTTATATTATTTTTTTTTTTTTTTTAAATGCTGGCGTAGTCATGCCAAGAAGCTTTTATTTAATCATTAATATTCCCTTATGTACACAAATTGAATTGCGAGAAAATAAGGCCATATTATTTATATATTTTTTAGCCCTATGTATTTTATATTTATTTTGTACTACTTTAAAATATATAAAAAGGCTGTTTCTTGATCTTAATAAAATTTGTGTATTAAACTTATTGTCTAAGAATTCACTAACTCTAATACATCCATTTCAAGTCTTTTAAATAGTAATTACAATAGTTTTTGACTTGATATCAATTTTCAATTCAAGTTTTCTTATAAGTTTGTCAGTAATAATACTAACAATAGTACTAGTATAATATATGCAATGTTAGAAAATCATTTTATTATCATATATCTTAGTTAAATAAAAACTTTATTAAATGTAAACTAGGAGCAGACAACTCTGAGTTATCAGTAAAGAAAAAAGACAGCCTTTAAATACATGTTTTCTTTATATAAATAAATATAATAAAAATACATGAAATAATGTATATATAATCTTAGTGGTTCTTCCAGGAGATCATATGCATATAATTAATAAAAGGAAAAATAAAATAAAATAAAGAAAATATGATAAAACAATCATAATAAAACACAACTATTACTATAAATCTATTGGTGTTTGTCTATATGCTATTAATAATTCAAGTCTCACATTGCCTTAGAGCTTTGGAATTGACAATTAGATTATGTGATTCAAAATATCATGTGTTCTAGCAAATTATTAGTATTTGATAGCCAGAGGTCTAAATCCTTGATTATCTTGAAATTCTATTTGATATCTTTCTGGTCTTTAAGAAAAAATATTCGTCTCATCAAAATATCTATAGTTTTCTAAGACCGTTTTGACAATTATTATTTGACTTTCAGGTGTAAAGTCATATTTTCATTGGATAACTTAGGTAAACTTGTTATAACCAGAGTCAAGAATGGTCATCACAGGATTTTCTTTGATATGGACATAACATCTGGCAGCTATGGTTTTTCTTGAATTATTAGAGATAAGATAATTGGTTTCTATAGATACTTTAAATCACTTGAGTATTTTTACCAAGTATTTGTGATAATTCAAATATTATAACATTTGTTTTAGAGTAGCTTTGGCAAGAAGATTTGGAATATCCTTAGAGATGTCATAGTTGAGTAATTGGTCCACAATAGATGGTTGTGCTTTGGTTTTAGGCCTTTTTGGTTTAGTAGTAGAAGGATTTGCAATCATATCAGGTTCAGAGTTATGGATTACCCTTGGTGGAATCCTAGAGACTTTCCTGATATATAAGTTTAATTCCTTATTTAATTTAGATTGTTTTTGCTTTTGCTTGGCCTCCCTTCTATTAGTGGTATAGAGTTGATTGCACTGATTAATATAGACTTCCTCCTCACATTCAGATTCATTGATTTCCTTCTCAGATTCCTCAACAGTGAAATACTATAATTCAAAGGTTTCCTGGATCTGGAAAAGTTTGCTTGGACCTTTTCAAACATGTATTTCCTAGCCAGATGTCCTAATTCATTGCACCTGAAACATACAAGTTGGGTAGAGTTAGACCTATTCATAGAATTGGAGGTAGATTGCCTTAGGCAATAGCCTTGTTTTTTCACTTGAGCAAAAAAAATTTATAGTTTTTCAATCAAGTTCAATTGAAATTTTTCAAACTTTTTGATAAGAGCATCTATAGGATCTTTAGATTTCAAAGAAGCCATTTTGAAATTCCTTGAGATTAGAGTAAGATTATATGGTTCCTTATTATTATTTATGTTTTGACTATTTTGATAAGTCATTGCAAATTTATGTATAGCAGTTACACTATTAGAATTGTTCATAGAAACAATTGGAAATAATCCCTTGATATAATAGTGGAATTGTTGACTAGAACTTATATTATCTTCAATATTAGCCCTTTTGAAAAGTTTTTTGAAAGTGGCATGGTAAGTGGTTATAGATTCAATTGATTTTTGCTTATGTTTTTTAAAATTATATGTCCATTTATTGATTCATTGTTAGGTACAAAATTGCTATTTGAATTTATCAGAGATGGTTTTTTATTTCATGGAATTAGCATCAGTATTGTTGTCCTCAATATAAGTTATCCACCATTCCTCAACTTCATCTTGGAAATGGGAATTAAACATATGGATAAGTTTTTTGCCTTCCTATTGATTAACTATTATGATCTTTTCAAAGGAAGTCAATCAAGTGATAAGATCCTGAGTTCAATCATCAAAAAAAAATTCCACTTATAGTATATTGTAGTGTAAGAGCAAAGGGTGTTGTTCAAAATAATCATAGATATCCTTGAGTATTGCTATTGTTGTATAGATATGTATATTATTAAGAGAGGTAGATATAGTAGATAGAATAGAAGAAGAAGAAGTAAAAATATAGTAGAAGAGTTAAAAAGTGATCAAGATATAAGGGTTCATTAAAAAATAAAAATAATTGTAGGTTTTGGATGGGCTAAAAAAAAAGTGAGCAATTCAAGGTATACAATCAATAGATAAATTAGATAGTTCAAGGAGATCAACAGTAAAGAGATTAAATTGTGTGATAATAGATAAAAGCTTCAAATAAATGTTGTTAAAGAAATAAATATGTGTATATCAGATAATAAAAATTAGTTTTTTGATGATAGTGGATTCAAAATGAAAGGTAAAAGCAAAAAGAGTTTAATTAAAATGATATTGGATTACAAAAGTGTAAGAAGTAGCAATGAATTCAACTTTGAATCAATTCCAAAAGTTTTTAAAAGTAGAAGAAGATTCCTGGGGTGGACAGCAAATTAAACAAGAGTTGTCAATATAAGAAGAATAAATTTGATTGATGTTGGTGTTAGAATTTGTTTTGTAAAAAATATCATGTATACTATTAGTAATAAAATAGTTTTTTAAACTATTTATATAACAAAATTCAAACCCTTTGTTAAACTTTGGATTTCTGAATCACTTTTCAAGTAAATACCTCCAATAGTAAGCAAGGTTTCTTGATTGTTCCCAAAAAATAGTTTTAGATGAAACAACTATAGCAGTAATCTACTTTAAGTTGAGGAAAAATACCTTGGTCATAATATACTAAAGTTAATAATTCAAGGATAGTAAAGATTATACAAATACATTAAAAGAGGTTTTGGATAATTTAATTTAATTAAAAGATTTATTAGAGATATATAATATCAAGGATAAGAGAATTTAGTAGGTAAAATCTTGAGTCAACTGCTTTGGATAGCTGGTCTTTATATATATTAATTATTTGGTGACCAAAGTAATCAAAGTAATCAAAGTGACCAAATCTGTTAAATTTGTCAAATCAGGCCAATATACTAGATCTGCTCACTTGAGTAACTTGCTAACTAAATATAAATATGATATAATAATGGAATAAAGAAATTAAATAATGCATACTATGTCAATCATTACTTCGCTTTAATAGTTGAATCTACCCTGTAAATCAATGAGGCACACCTTGCATTATATGTGTCATATGATCTAAAACTAGAATTAAAGTAATATAATAGATAAGAGCTATAGATAATAATCAAAGAAAAATATTTTTTTTTATTTTTTTTTTAAGATACTAGCTCATTCCTGCATCATGGCAGTAAGGACTTTATTTAGATAATAAAGAAGTCTAGAGACAACCAGAATAAATAATTACTCATACTGTCAAAGGATTTACAGATCAATAAATAGTACCAAAAATCCAACTATTTATGTCTCACCCAATCAAAATAAGATAATTACATAATTATCTAATATAGATTTTCTACTTACAAAAACAAAACTTTAAAATAATAAGAAGATGTGACAATTTATACTATATTAATTTCTCTACTACCCCAGAACACTCCCTAGGGCCTAAGTCTACTGAGTGGCTTATTGCTATCCTATAAAGGGAATTAATGTGCCAAAAATTCACCTGAGTTACCCAGCACTACTGATGTTGAATATTTCTTATGTAGAGCCTTAACTCTACTAGCACTTAAAAAAAATTTTTATGAAAATATGTTCAGATCTTGTTCAGTTGGACTTGATGTTGTGACTTTGCAAAAGAAGTGGTTCCAAAGAATGAATAGATGTATTAAAACCTTCCAAAAAGATATCAACCCTTATATTTCTTATGGCGTATTGCTGGAGAAGAAAGAGAAGAGAGAAGAAAGTATTATCTATTCAATGTGTCCTGAACCAACTTCTTTTTTTTCCATATTATTAATTATGTAAGAGATTTATATCATATATCGATCTACACCAGACCCAATAATTTATAATAAACCTCAGATTCTTATGAATAATGAGAAAATGCATTTGAATATGTGAGGTGACCAATGAGAGCTTGTTTACATTATTTACTAATATAAAATTTCTGTTCAATCACAGTGTGAGAAACTTTGTGCTACTCAAAATTCAGGATCAAACTAAAGTAGGCAAAATTCATTAGAAAAATCTATAAATGAGCACTATTAGAGTGCAAACAGTGACAAAGAGAGTGGGAGAGGAGTCTCTTGTCACAAACAACACTCTGTATTGTTTTTCTACAGTGTGAGACAACTGTATATTAGTTCTTCTTTTTTTAGAAATTTCTTATTATTGATAAAAAATGTATATGCTTAACTTTTTGGTTACTTGCAGTCAAGTTTTTGTTTAAAGAGGAGTAATAATAAGAGGAAGAGAATATAGGGATAACTCTTGAAGATTCTTTCAAGTTGGTTTAATAAAATGTGATAAGACTATATTAACAAAGAGTAAAAAATTTCTTGTGAATACCTTTTTTATGTATGGTCAAAATATCAGTAGAAAGAGTTAATCGTATATGTAATTAAAGAAAAATTAATTAATAATTAAGGCTAACAACATAATCAAGAAAGTAACTCACCACTTCCTATCTTAAAGAAACCACCACTTAATATGGAAGACACAACATATAACAGATAAGAGTTGCATAGGTAGTTATTAGAAACTAAAGAAATCTGGGATATAGAAAGTAGAATAGTAAAGATTAAACAGTAAGAACAAAAGCAAGAACAATTCAAAGGCCCACAGAGTGCAGGTATAAGAACTTAGAGGAGAACTCCAATAAAATGATAAATAGTATTCTAAATAGGTAAGCAAGATTTATAGACACTAGGAGATTAATAGAGTATATAGTAGAAAATAAAATTGAAATCATAATTGAACCAGAAAAGATCCAAAGTAAAATCAGAAATCACTTTCAGCAATGGACAAGATTGAGACAAATCTTGAATATAAAAGATTTTTCATACTTAAAGGATCAATATAATCTGAAACAAAATATCCAAATATATTGATATGCAAAAATACTAAGTCCAATCAAATTAGTAGAAATAAAAGATGTAATCTAGTGGAAAAAAACAACAAGTACATCTGAACCTTTTGAATTACCCTACAGTGCGTTCAAAAACCTGGACAAAAAAATATTGCTGATTATAGAGATTTCCTCAACAAGATTCTAACAACAAGAGAAATTCTAAGAAACTGGAAGTAGAAGAATATCTATTTGATCCCAAAACCCAAAGACTGATTAAGAGGCATAAATATAATCTAACCAATCACTCTACTAAAAACAGCGAGAAAAATATTCATAGAAATTCTTATAACAAGAATGGTTAAAATATGCACAAAACTGAAAATACTATGTGAGAACAATTGGACCAAGTTGTTAAATGAAAGCACATAGGAACCAATTCATATATTGAACAATATTATGGAGGAAGTTAGAGAGTACAAGAAAGAGACATGGATATTTAACCAAGATATTGGTAAATCATATAATTCCATCAACAAACAAATGATAATAAGAGCCCTTAGAAGAATACATATATCAGAGCATATAATTAGAATTATAAACAATACATTAGATGGTAGAAGTAATAGGATAATAATAGCATATAGGCTTATAGAGAAATATTCTATCCATTATAGAATTGACCAAGGAAATACTATATTACTGCTGCTAAAAAAGATCTTTTATAATCCACTTTTACAGGAAATTGAGAATAAACATAAAGAATATAGAATAGAAACTAAAGTCATCCTAGATTTGACAGTACAAAGTATAAAAAAGATGAGCACAAGTATAAAAAAAAATAGCTAAGATCACAGCAACTGACTATATGAATGACATGATATAATTCATAAGCTCTCAAACTAGTATGCAGGTCATAATAAATAATAAATTAGAATTTTTTAGAATAAATAATATCCAAGTCAATAGTGACAAGTCTTTACTAATTTGTATCAATATCAGTAAAGAAAGTAGAGCAGATAGTATTAAACTAAATGGAAGCTGAATAATCTTTTACAACATAATGAGACTGCAAGAATTCTCAAAGTATGGATTTCAGATAATGTAAAAAAGACCTGCCATAAGAACATCTAGAGAGAAAGTAGACACCATCACCAGAATCTTGGTATAAAAGAAAATCACTGATAAATAAGCATGTTACATTATAAACCATGTCCTGTATCCAGCAATAGAATATCTTTTGAATAACTTAGCTCTATCTAAGCAAGAATGTGACAAAATAAGCAGCAAGATAAACAAGGTATTCAAATACAAAGCCAGCCTGTCTTCAATAATCCTGAACTGCATAATGCATATAGACTTTAGATACAAACTGTATAATTTGTGAAATAGGCAAATTCTCATGTACAGTAAAAACCTACTGCACAAACTGAACAGTTACAATTTGAGTGGTATTATTATATAGATTAAACTCCAGCAACTCCAGAATAAATACTGAGCTAGCACATCAATTCTAAAGGATAAATTTTCTTTTTGGATAAAAAGAAAAATAAATCTCATGAACAAAATCCTAAGCATGCTAAAAGTATAAGAAATCACTTTTGCTTCAGCAGAACATATATAACAGGAAAACCAGTTGGGAGCGAGAGCAAATCAATTCAAGAAATAGTACAGAAAAGCGGGTACAACAAGTATAGGAAGTATCTCAAGCACAGAAGAATTCTTTTCTTGAACCAACTGCTAAACAACAACAAAATAAGATTTCTCATATGGCAACAGGTGCAGGCAAAACTAGGTAAGCAAAATAGAACATTATAATGGTATAGAGATCTAAAGGAAATATGGTAGCAGACAAGGAGAAAACAGTCCCAGTTAGAGAACACAACAGGGATTACAGCCCAGAGACAAACAATTTTTGATCAAATACACCAGTGCTTCCATCACAACAACAGTTAACAATCAAATAGTTAGTGACAAAGAGAAAAGGAACAACTATAATTACAAAAAAAAAGAGAACATTGAATAATCAAGTAATAATAGCCAACAATATAGTTAGTAACAATCAAACATCCTTTGTCTTCAAGTACAAAGGGTGCCCCTTTAATAACCTAAAGCTCAGAAGTAAGTATCAGAATTAGTAACAATGCATAATACATTAACTACTAGTACAATTAATAAATATTCAAGTCAAGAAAAGCATCACAAGATACCATTCTGAATATCAAGAGATATCCAGTAGCCAACTACTGACAAACAGACTACAATTCTCTCTACAAGAAATAGAGCATGCTCTAAGGGAGATAAATATGCATAATACAACTATACCCCACCAATAATACACTTAGACATAATTTCAATAACAAAGATCCTAATTAAAAGAAAATTTAAGGTGCCAAAAAGAATGATTCATAAATTATAGCAAATTGTGCAAGAAGTGTTAGGGTATAATGATCTTAATATATATACAAATAGATCATTTACAAGATGATATACAAACAGTAGAATGAGGATTAGCTGGATCATCTAGATCAAGAAAGATATAGAAATCATAATCTTCTAAGAAAAAACTCAAGATACCCATTTTTCACAAGAGCAAAACTAATAACAATCCTTACAGCAATCAGTACAATAAGTGTCAACAAAATTATAAACATAATAATGAATAGCCAAAGCTTGATCAATACAATCAATAAAGAGAAAAACCAGTACACTAAGGAAACAAAGAGAAATGAAAACTCATAAAGTCTTGACAGATACAATATATGAGATAATAAAAATATAGAAAATAATAGTGAAATGAACCAAAATCAAAAGCCACTCAGGTAATCAAGGAAACAAACTGACAAAAAATTAACAGCAACTACACTAGTCGACAAATACAAAGACATAATAAAGATTCAATAAAAAAATACCACTAGCAGTAAAATGCTATTAAGATAGGACCAGTTCTTCATATATCTTCCTTTCAAGACACTTGGGAGAACTCTGCTTAAAATCAAATGGGCAAGCAAATAGAGAGCCTTGAGATGGAACCAGAACTGGCTCACAGTTAGAAAAACCAAAGAGATAGACTGGAACATAACATTGTCGACAATAATACTATCAAAAATAATATTTCCAAATAGATCACAAGGACTACAGGGATAGAACTTTCTGATAGAAGATGTAGCTTAATGAGTATCCAACTATAGTAAACATAAATACAAGAAAGTTGCACCTATACAGTAATCTGATATATATAATCTATAAGAGACAGGAGGAGAAAGACCTTCATCTATTTATATGTAAACTGAACAGAACAAGATTAATAGAAAAGTTTACAAAATTCTTCACAGAAAAATGCTTGACCAGAGCAGATAATAAGAAACAAATAGAAAATATTAGAGACAGATGGAAACATGTATTCAGAAAAGCAACTACAATAGGCACAACATCTAGAGCAAATAAAATAAAATGGATTGACATTATCAGAGGAATTATCAAACACAAGATAAGGAAGACAGCAGAAGAAATCACTAGTAATGAAAAGACTACCAAGGCAGTAATTGAAATAGCTACAACACAGTTCTAACAAGAAAACAAGAGATATAGAAGTTAAAATGTGGTCTAGTAATAAAGTGGGAGAGATCACAGGGAATTACTAGAAAAGAAAAGAGGGGAAGAACAAGAAACCAGAAGAAGAAGAATAAGAAAGAGACAATACAGGAGCACAGAAGCCTCTCAAATGGCCGGAGACATTTCTACATAGATTTAACAAATCAATGCATACGAAACATTCTTCAAAACAGATATATACCAAATTCTTTTTTTCTATAAATATCAGTGTTACTAGGGTTATAATATGCTAACATTTACTATTAAGTGAACTGTGATAAATCACAGGATTCGTTTAGATACTGAGTCATTAGTTTTTTTTCTATCCTAAATATATTTTTTCACAATTAAATTAAACTGCATGGCATGACTTTGTCAGCTTTAAAAAAAAAAAAAGTATTTATAATATATATTTAATTTCTTTTTTTAAAGCTGGCTTGGCCTTGTTTATTAGTTTAATAAAATAATATACAAAGAATATCATACTTTATCAGGAATTTTTTTTGTTGGTGAACTCTGGAGATCTTCACCTGTTAAAAATTTTTCAAAAATTTTGAAAAAAACTTCAAAAAACTTTCAAAATTTTCAAAATTTCTAAAATTTAATATTTTTATTAATTTTAATAATAAAAAACTTCGAATATTTTTTATTTTAAAAAATTTCAGAAATATTCAAAATGATAATATATATATTAAAATAAAATAATTATTTAATAAATATTCATTACATTTACCAAATCTTAAAATTATATAAACTACAGTATATTATCTATTGCTCCTATATCTACTAAATTATATATATTTGTTAATTTAAAATATGTGCATTTATATATATATAGAGTTTTTTTCAATTTAAAATCAAATCATATACTAATGCCAATCAAAGTGGAGGTCTTTAAATTATTTTGTTAAGCTTTAATATTAATAAAACCTAAAAGTATATTAGTTTTGAAACAAAATAATAAATATATTTTT
>CAJVPT010000672.1:0-26892 GCA_910592055.1 Acaulospora colombiana | reverse complement strand
TAGTTACTAGAAGTCAAGTTTTTGAGTGAAGAGGTTTGTAAATAAAAGAGAAAGGGTAAATGTGACTCTTGAAGTTATATTTCAAGTTGTTTTAATGAAAGTGTTAAGACTTTATTAGCAAAGAAGTATAAAAACTTTTTGTGAACATCTTTTTTGTATGTGGTCAGAGGATCAGCAGAAAGAGTTGTAAATTTTTACTTTAACAATATATATAATAATAATAATAAAATAAAAAGAAATTGTAAATACTTTTTCAAGATATACAGTAGTTAAAATATACATATAATATAATTAGTTTGAAAATATTGTTAATTCAAAAGGGTTTATAAAAATCAAGATGAGTCTTTTCTAAAATAAAAAATTTCAGATTATATTTGAAATGATTTTATAGAATCAATAATAAATAAAAATAAAATTGATTAAAAAAAATTATCCTACCACTGCTATAAAGAATTTTTTATATTTTTTACTTTATAAAATCCAAAATAATATATAAAGAAAGTGTAAAATAGCAGTTATTTGAAATTTTAATCTAAAAAAATAAACATTAGAAGGTTTTAATTAAGGCCTATAGTTATAGTCTTTATAAATAATACAATATAAGTAGCAAAATCAAAAAAAAAAATATAGAAAAGATTTAAAAGTTACAAGAATCTTTTATTTATTTTTTTTTTATTGCTGACTTAGCCAAGTTTATTAGCAAGGTTTTACTGTATAGATATATATGACCAAAAGAAAACAATGATAAATTATTAACTAATGATAGGTTAAAAAAATCACTTTATGACTAAATCATCTCTGAACAGAGACCTAATGAAAAGGCCATTAGGGTGATATAAATTTTTTGAGGATGTTAGTGTTTGTAACAAATCTGTATCTATCATAGACACTCTGATCTGTTTTGTTGTATTTGATACCCTACTCTACTATATCTATTCAAGAAAGAAAAATGATGCTAGGACTATAAAAATTTAAACAGGGGTGAAGATTCTGCATTACAAAAAAGATACGAAAGGAGGAGGGGAAATAGTTTGATTATGGATGACTTGGAAATATGTTATTACTACCATATTTATATCATATGCTGGTTACTCTTTGAGAGTTTCATCAGTTCAGGACACACTGCTCGGGTTTTCACTGCTTTCAATATCTCTATGTTGTGATCCTTGTCTGCCAGTTTATGCCTTTTCCTTTTATATCTTATCCAGTATGGGATCTTATACTGATGTTCTTTTAGATAATGATATGTCAAAATTTTGAAGAGCTCTAGGATGTAAGTAAAAGAGCACTAGAGATTACAAAAACCTCCAGTCTAGAAAGATAGATTTTGTTTCTTCCAGCATGCACTTTTTTCAGCTTTATAAATATCATACTGTTTTCTCCAGGATATTACCATCTATAGAGATTAAACTATTGTCTAATGTCTCTATGACATATTCTTCAGTCACGTGGGATCATATGACTGCATGTTGGTGTTGTTGATTAGGTACAAATAATCCTAAGATTTTTCTGATCTTCCAAAATTCATACTAATAAAGAATAGACATGGCACTTTTAAGGTATCATTCTCATTCTGTATTTCTTTAAACCTAGTCTTCTTTCTTTTTTCTTGATAGAGGAAAGGGGAGGATATGTTTCTTCTTTTTCCCTTAGCCAATGATATAAAAGTTGACAGTATCTTTATTCATCCATATCAGAGCATAATAACTTATAGTGGACCTCAGGTTCTTATGAAGTTGAAAAAATGTATTTAAACATGTGAAATGACTAATGTGATCTTGTTTACTTCTTTTACTAATGTGATCCATCTGTCCAATCACAATGTGAGAAACTTTGTGCTATTTAAAATTCAGGGTCAAACTGAGGTAGGCAAAATTTTCCAGAAAAAATCAAGAACAAGTACTATAAGAAGGTAATAAGGTGACAAGAAAGTGAAAAAGCTGTCTCTTATCGAGTACACACTTCTGTAATATTTCTTTACAGTGTAAGGTAATGGCATCTTGGTTCTTCTTCTTTTCAGAACTTTCTTGCCATAGGTAGGAAAGGTGTTTTTTGACCTTTTATAGTCACTAGAGGTCAGGTTATTGTTTGAAGAGAAGAGTAAGTAATAGAAGGTGAAGTAGTTGATGGCTCTTAAGACTTCTTCAAGTTGGTTTAAGGAAAGTGATAAGACTTTATTAGCTTAGAAATATAAAATCTTCTTGCGAACATTTTTTTTATATATAGTCAGAGGATCAGCGGAAAGAGTTTTAAGTGTTTTTTTTTTTTTACAAGAATCTTTTATAATACTAAGGACTTTCAAATAAATAGTAACAAGTTAGTTCTAATAATTATTAATAATCCTAACTTTTATTTTGAAGAAGTTCAAGTAAGTACTAAAGAAGAAGTGATTAAGGAACTCAATGGAATAAAACAAATTAGATTTTTAAAAATCTGAATAGATAATAAAATAAATGCCATCAAACTTAAAAAATATATACTTAAAGAAGTCAATATTGTAATCAGAGTTCTTAAAAATAAAAAAAAATAATAAACAAACAAGTTCTCTATATTTTAAACAAGATATTCATATTCAGAATAGAATTTAAAAGAAAATACAACATATTATTCTAGAAATATATCTAATATCTTAACAGTAGCATATAAAAAACTTTTTAAGAACAAGACTATTTTATACAAATTTATGTCAAATAATATAATTAATTATTCAAAAATCTATAATTTGAAAAGTATTTGAATATTATAATGAAAAAAATCAAATAATAGAACTATGCAATATTAACTTTTATAGAATACAAGCAAAGGCTTTATTCCAGAATAGTTTTAGATTATAATTAAAAATCTTTCAGAAAAATAATTATAGTATTAAAAGAGAGAATTATATAAATAATAAAGTTCAATCATAATAAATGACATAAATTGTAAATAGTGATAAAAAACAATAAGAATTAAATAACTTGAAAAAAATAAAACAAGAAAAAAAGAGATACAAAACAATAGTAAAACATTTTATTTATTATAGTATTAATATTAATTAGAAGACCAGTTTATAAAAATGATTTGATTCTCAGAAGGTATAATATAAAACAATAGTTGTATTATAGAAAAAAAGATAAAATATAAATATATAATATAATATCATATTTCAATATAAGAAAATCCACTAAATAAGCAAGAGAACTAAAGATTTCAAATTTCAAAACAGTACTTGAAAAATGATAAGAAGATTGATTTACAATAATCAGAACATATTCAAGATTTTTTTTCAAAATAATAAATAAATCAAATTAACATTAAAATCTGAAAAGAAACTATTATCAAAAAAAATTAAAAAAGAAATATATTAATATTAACAATATAAATATTCCAATACAATCATAAATTCAAAGAAAAGTTAATTTTCTATTCTAATGAATTACTTATTAATAATGGAAAAGATGAAATAAAAATAAGAGCTACTTGGATTCAAATAAAAAAAGTAGAAAAAAAAAAAACAAGTTTTAAATAAAAGTAAATAATTGATTCTTGTTTATAAGAATTAAATTGATAATAATTCTAATTATATTATAGATAATTACTATTGCAGAATGATTGAGATTTAATCAAATAATCAGATCTATATCTCTAAATAGAAGATGATAGAAAAAAAGAATCCAAGAAGAACAAAATAATTAAAAAAAAAAATAGATTTCTTTGGATATAAATAATAGAACTAATAAAAAAATAAATTTTAAGCTTATCAAAGTCAAGGTATATATTAATAATTCTTATAATGAAAAATCTAATATCCTAATCAAATAAGTCCTAAAGCTTTTATCAATAGAATGAAAAATCTTAACTTATATAAGATTATTACAAAAATTAAATAGTAAGATAAGACCTTAAATAATTCAATTTAATAGTATATCAAAAATATAAGTAATAAAAAAATAATATATTAGAAGATATAGTAAAACAAAATAGAAAAAATGTAGAATCATTAGATTATAGAATAATATTAAATAAATTAATTATAAAAAGACTTAACTTTTATAAATAAATAAAATATATTTCATATAGTCAATAGGATGAAATAATAAAATATTCATTAAAATATTTGGCCTATAAGAATTAATTGCAAGCAATATGAAGTAAAAGAATAAATAAAATACTTAGAAACTTTGATGAATTTCTATAAGAAAAAAAAAAGAAATTGAAGAGAAAAGTGTTAGACTAATTATAAATAATTGAGAAGATTAGAGAAGTTTGACAAGTAAATCTCTAGATTAGTGAAACAAACCTCTAAAACTAGTTAAGACACCTTAAGCTTTTGTGCTAGTTTCATAAGAAATGATTTTATTCAAGAAATAGTAGATTTAAAATGTTGTGAAAAATATATAGAAAAAATAACAAGAATATGAATAATAAAAATATAAAAAAGAATTTGCAATCAAGTTCATAAAAGAATCTGAAATAAGAGATATAAAAAGATAATTGGATAAAAACAATTATAAGAGATTTATAAAAAAAACAAGACAAAAAGATTTTTAGATCTATTAGATAAAAAAACTATATCTCTATTAAGAAGAAAACTATTATTAGAAAAAGAAACATTAAAAAACAAAAGTCTCAAAAAATTTTTAATTAAAAAAGTTATATATAAAATAATGTAATTAGATTTTGGATTTTATCAAAATCTTTAAGGGTAATTTACAGTAGTAATTTCTAAATAATAAAGTTAGTAATCAAAAAATCTTTACCTAAACTATTAATAGAACAATAAATTACTCTTGAAATTATACTTAGAGTTTTGGTAAAATTCAAAACAAAGATAAGTAAGTTAAGTAAAGACTTAACTTTCATTATACATTTTATGATGTAAAGTATATAAAACATCTAATAAAGTATATATATCTAGCTTGTCAAAAGGTTTAAAAAAAAATTTAAAATATAAAGGATATTTCATATAAGTAAAAATTTAATAGAGATAAAAGTATTGAAATTATTTAATAAAACATTTAAAAATATATAGTAGCATTTACTATTTTATCTATAAATAAGCTATTTTATGAATTATTATAAGAATTACTGATACTTATTATCAATTCAAATATAAAAAAAGACATTTTCAAAACAATTTAATTATAAAATTAAAATAAAATAAATACTGTATTTTAAACTATTATATTTTCTAAAATAAAATTAAATATGAAATACATTTGTCATATAACAAATCATATTACACAAGGAGTTATAAATATACAAGTTAGAAAGATGTTTAAATTGTATCAGAATATGTTATCATTTACAGTATATATTGTATGCAGTGCTGATTGCAATACATGTGTAATTGAATTAGTACATTGTTTTTAATTAGAAATCCCACAATCATTTTATCACCGTTAAAGACTAACCATATAAACTCAATCATAATAATAAAGAATATACTATTACATTGAAGATTGCCAAGACTTTTTCTACACAAGCGTTTTTCGCTAGAGGAAAAGTTTGCTTTAATTTTCATATATCATCGACGTGTTATCGGCACTGCACAAATCTCCCGAAAACTTCAGAAAATGGTTTTTTGGGTTCAATGGGTACCGCACATTTTTGTATCACAAAAATTAAACATTAGATCAGAGGCGCTTGCGTGTATACCTAGCCCATCGTCTCTTTTCGAAGCAAATTATATCATCATTCAGTCATTTACTTCCAATGATAATCGGGGGTATTTTTCAACGGGTTTGTGTGATATTGTTGATGGCGGGAATTGTGTTATATAATAAATAAAGTTATGTAACAATGAACTAACGTACCTGCGTTTTATTTGTTGACGTATACTTAGATTTAGGGTACGTATGTTTTCCTTCACCTGCATTAATGACAGGGAGAAATTGGTCACTCACCCTACCGGAAAAAAACTTTTTCCCTTCCTGTGGGGTCATCTGTTACGCACAGAGGTGCGTACGTTCGTCTCTATGATCGCCAACGAGATCTCTTATATATAGAGGCTTTACTGTTCCAAAAATTTCAATCATTTCATTCATTGAGAGTTTTGTTTGATAATTTTGAATATAGCAATCATTTAAAATATAACAAAGAGTTAAATTAGATATAATGGTTTTTATTAAAGAAAAAAGTACAATAAATCTCGAGGAAATTCAGAAGCGATTCAATGGCGGTAGCGAAAAATGGGTTGTACAGGCTGAAATCGAACAAGGTGGTTAATTATAATTGTTAATTCTTGACGCGCGCACGCACGGTGTAACAAAATGCACTAAATAATCGAATTTCTTATCTTAATTAGATCGCAAGGTATCAAAATTCGAATTCCGAATGACCTCCTACGACCCCAAGACCTGTCGCGCATTCTTTGAACCCGTAAAATCATCAAGGCCCATCTGTCTATATGCCAACCCCAAACGTTCAAAACCACAGATTGCATCAATCATCCTACTGGAATACAGTGATGGTCATGTTACCACAGAAGAACAGATCACTCAGAATCCTCTTTCATTTTCCGTCAGCAGACAGGGGGCATTTTGCTTGTATAAGAATAAGTCGTTCTGGCATATGTACATTCAAATTTCCATGGAAGATACCAATAAGAAATATCCTCAGAGATACGTGATGCCGTTAGGGTTTGAAATGGAGGTAGATATGGAATGCGATAAGGAGAACCCTGACATGGATGGAAGTGTGGTTACTCCACCACCGGTCGTGAGATCCGCTTCTTCATTCCCATTTCATAATCGTTCCTTTATGGATTGGCGCGTAAAGAAACCATCAAAGTGGAAGAGAAAATTGACGGGTGTTTGTACTTCTATTAAATCTTTGTTCGTTCGATTTTAAAGCATCTCATCCTTTTATAGGCATTTGTTGTTTTATATTATTATTATTATTATTATTATTATTATTATTATTATTATTATTATTATTACTATTACAATTATTATTATTATATTATTTTCATCCCATCAAAATTAAGGCTTCCCGAGTTTCTCGTCACCCCCCCCCCACCATCTCTGAGATCGATGTTATATTTGTAATGTTAGAAATTCTTTTCTGAGATAACATCGTATCCCCAAGTATATGCGCAATATGCTCCACCATACCCCAACCATTTCTATGATACCTAAGCTTCTTTAGTTGAATAAACAAACAATAATGTCATGATAACCGTCATTTCTAACGGTTGCAATAATAACGTCCAAAGAGTCATTTGAATTCATTTGAAGCACGCATACAAGCACCCCTAACCGTTAAGCGCCACGTGGCTATATTAGTCTTTTTCGCATAACGCAATCGTGTGTTATTATTTACCGAGGCTGGTGACTATGACGCTTGCATTGCCACATTCGAATCATTGGCTTCCATTCTGAACTAGTCAGATACAATATTTTAAAACTATTCAGCATAAATTTATAGCTGGACGAAATTATGCGAAAAGATTAGAGCGAGTACTATTCCACAATGCTCGATCGAAACGGCGAGGTTATACGTACAAGTAATTCATGCGATGCGAATTAAAACTTTGACAGTTGTACGAACATTTAACCATAAAACATTTTAATAATCTTATAACAATGAGAACCAAAAGGATTTTTCATTATCCTACTTGAAATCCCAAGGAAAGAGGGAACTTAACGAATAAGTAACTTGTTAACTCGTTTTTCTTGCAAATCATATATAAATTTCAACTTGAAAATTCTACAAACAAGTTTTTTATATTTCAAGCTTTACTTTTTCATTTGAAATTTGGTTGCTCAATATTTTATGCAATTGTTTTCTTAAAATCAATTTGTTATGGTAATGTCAAGTGCAAATTAATGCTATTTTATTATCGCCGCTATAATCTAGAGCTGGTTACTGCAACCGTATACTTCTTTTTTGTTTGAAGAAAAAGATTTTTTTTTTTTTTCAATAATAATTTAATAGTATGTATTTTGATTTGTAAAAAGAAATTTCGGGCTTAACTTTTTTTTCTAACAGGTTTCATGCATATAACATTAGCAATAAGAAAACATATACTATATGTTGATACATTTAAATTGATAATTTGTAAGTCATAAACGTAAACTATTTTAAAAACTCGATTTCTTTATCTTTGAGCTACTGTACATGTCAGTTAATTATTCACCCAACAGAAGTAATTTAACATTATCAACTTGACATTTTTTTGATTTTATATTCCAACATTTGTTCTTCTGGAATCTCACTTGGGCTTGAAACTAATAAATCATTGCCAGCTAAAGTTTTGGGAAATGCAATCACATCTTTGATCGTCGTGGTGTTGCATATTATCGCCATCAGCCTATCAAAACCTATTGGAAAAAAAGGAGAGATGCTCTTAACAAAAAAGAAATGAAGTTGATTGCACTTGCGTTAAAATAAAATATAAACCTAACGCAATCCCTCCATGGGGAGGGCAACCATATCCAAGGGCGTTTATTAAATGATCAAATTTACTTCTTTGTTTTTCGCTCATCTAAAGTGAGTCGGTATTAGACAAGTGCATAATAACCGAAAATAAATAATGAAATCCATTAGCACCCACCTTTAATATATCGTTGAATATCATATTTTGCAAGGTCGAAGAATGAATTCTAATCGACCCCCCACCAATTTCCACTCCATTCAAAACCAGGTCGTAGTGCTGTCCCCTTACCTTGACGATTTAAGAAACTGTCTAAGCAAAGCGAATTATAATAAAGCGTCATGGTGAATGAATGAATACCTTTATAGGATCACTCAAGAGTAACTCGAAATCTTCAACAACAGGTGATGTAAATGGGTGATGAGTTGAGACCAATCTTTTTTCATCACCACCCTCATTATCGACATCGCGAGTGAACAAAGGAAATGATTCAATCCAAAGAAAATTATATTGATTTGGGGGAATCTTGAGAGTTCCTTGAATCATGGAAGTGGTGATATTAATTTCACATATTAGAAAGTCATTGAGAGTTTCAAATATATATATATCATACCCTTTGACTGCAAGATTTGTGCACAGGCTACGCGAATACGACCTAACAATGTCCAACTACCCTGTTAATTTCACACAGTAGCGTACACATTAATGACGAATATCGGTCTATTTTTAGTTAAACGTTTTGTAATCAATATATTACCGAAATCCCTGCCTTCCGTTTATTGAGAATCACCAGATCCCCAACTTTAATTCCCAATTCTTTCATCACGCGCTCTTGTGCCAATTCAATACTCTGCACCGATAGATCCTTACTAGAATTGTTTACAAGTTGTCGAAATATTGCCGAGTTCGATAACCATGATGAAATATTGGATGATGTGATTTTTATGAAATTTGGTTTCTTCATTTAAATACATGGATGTGCATACTTTAGTCTAAATGTTTTGAATTCGTATATAGAAGCTTACTACTACTCACCACCGACAATTCCTTAAATTCAACCTTAGACGAATGGTTATGATTGTGGATGCTTGCTAATTCCTTCATGGATTTTATTTCATCGCCTGTCATTGAAGCAGCACCATCATCCATCACCAAACATTCGATAATGTGCTCCGATTGATCCGAGTAACCTTTAATATAACGAGAAATGTTTACGATCTGTAATTGAGGCAAATAACGACCTGATTAAATATTCCAATAATAAGTGATGGATATTTTGAAAAGATGCATACCTCCAAGCCATATCTTGTATCCGGTTTATCGGATCCAAACTGCGTCAGAAAGGAAATATCAATCACAATGACAAAATCTGTGAACAAATATCCAAAAGCTACCTTGTTCATAGCATCCTCATATCTCAACCTCAGAAACGGTGTCTTGTCTTTGATGTCAATGCCAACAACTTTTTTCCAAACTTCGACGATTAACCTTTCAACCAATGACATGATATCCGAGGCCGATACAAAAGACATTTCCAAATCAATCTGAGGATTAAAGTGAAGTCGAGCATGCATAAGCATAACTATCAAGCATGAAACGAATAGTATATGTATGGGCGTAAAAATCTTTCGCCACTTCCATATATAGAGCGACCAAATCTTTTTTGTTACTCCTCAAAATATTAAAAGAAAAAAGACAAACACTTGAGTAAATTCGGGCTGTCTATCGGCCCTCGAATCTTCATCCCTGAAACATTTCGCGATTTGAAAATATTTATCAATCCCTCCTGCCATTAATAATTGTTTGTACTAATAAAAGTTAATATGCGACTTGTAAAACACAATTACATAATAAAAGTCAAAAAGGGGCTCAACTTGTTGCGGACTCTGAGTAAGAGCGTAGAATAATCCTTTCGATCTGGTGGGTACAATGAATTCTCTCGCACCTTCCGGGGTTGATTTAAACAATATGGGGGTTTCCACCTCTGTGAATCCTATCATAACAGAAATAGGTAATGTGGTGCAATCGTTCAAACAAGGAGATTAATGTATCTTCCAGTTACCATCGTTAATCAGAAAATTCCTTATGACCCATGATGTGAGAGAGCGTTTGCGAATGTTATTCTGAAGTGAATCACGTCTCAAGTCTATATATCTATACTTTAGTCTAATTTCTTCATTCGACTAACAGTTCGAGAAATTGGTGAGCGATTAAGCGTGAAATCAATTTCTTTGAAGGAAAGAATGACGATTACAATTGTTTCGTCCGAAATCGAGAACGGTAATTTATCTGAAGGATTAAGACAATGTATATTTTCTATCTCCACTTCAATTTCACCTGTCGACATTTTCTATCCGTTATCGTAAAATTAGAATATTGCGCGTAATGTCATTAAATCAATTTTCAACGAGTGACCTACTTTATTGATCATTTCCTCCGGTCTTCTTGCAACAATCCCTTCCACGCAAATCGCACTTCCCGCTGATAATCTCAAAAGCTCTCGTTCAATCTCATTCTTATTCGTCAATTTGGAAGTTACGGGTCGATATACAAGTTGCGTAGTACCAAAAGAATCGTATATTGGTAAAAAATATAAATCCGAAAATAATTTGCTACTTGTGCATGAGCTATAATGGTTTGGATGGCGCCGGTTCAATCTATTCAACTTGCTTAGCTTACCGCAACTTATGAGTCCAACCATTGAGAACCACACGTTCGTTGACATTGGAACCTGTCAACTCTCCACAATGGTGCGTCCGTTTCGGAAAATTGTAACCTCTGATTAAGCTTTCCAACTTCTCCCCATCTATTTCCGACATCAACTCTCTCGAACTAGGTATATTCTCATGTTGCGACTTTGTTGAATGCGAAGGATTAGATTTAGAAACGAAAATTCGTGAGAATATGATAAAATGTTTCGTGGAATAATTTATGTTTATATTCTGATATTTTGAATTTTTATGTCTCGCGAAAAATTTCGCGTTTCGAATTTTGTACATTTCTATTAAAAGTGAGAGAAGTTCAAAATAACCTCGATCATCGATCATCTTATGCAACCCATTGAATCATGTGATATTTAGTAAGAAGTTTAGCCTGTATACGATGCATTAAATGATGTAAAATACATATCCAGTAAGCCCTTCCCTTCGTCCATGGATGTGCATTTAGAGAGGAGCATGCATTTAAAAAAGTTTTTTTAATAAAACCAAACTTAAAATGGATGGTATGTACAGTACGGTATTTTGTTTTTTTATTAAAACTTAATTACTTCAATTGATCTAGCTTTTGTGGTTTTTTTTTTTTTTTTAACTCGATTCTTTTTTAATTTCGTAATTCGACTCTATATTGATACGTAAATAAAGTACATAAATAAAATGAAATGAAAAAAGCATGTAGATAATCTGATACCGAAGCGAACATGTCCATCCGAGCAAAAAAAAAAAAAAAAAAAAAAATTTCGACCATAAAAAGATCAGTAACAATTGTGCACATGAATTACTCTTCATAGACTTCATGCACAATGCACACCCGCCAGCACCAGACATCGAGTGACCTCACACAAACCAATTCTCGCAATCCTTACACGCAATTGAACAAACTATTTTGTGGGGAAAGTTGCCAGAAGTGTGTATAATCATTGAGATTATCTTATTTTGTTTACCGTTCTACCACGGAAACCACTAAAACTAGGGATCAAACGTTCGGGTGTTTACGCATGCGTAGTTCGGTCCTTGGCCACAATAGAAAATTCTTGCAACATATGGTGGATATATTATATAAAGACTTGAAACAAATCGAATTGGCAAAATTGAAATACGGGAGATAAATATAGGCTCGAGTTGAGACGTAATTTCTATTCATTCTATTAAAATCATTCCTCAAGGAGAATCAAGGACTGCTTGTAAGTCATCCATCACCAGGCATTAAAATTGACGATCGCGTGCACTTTCCGAATTTTCCGAAGGAAAGAAAATCGTGACGCTGCTTGCAACCAATGTTTAAAAAAAAAAAAACTTCGACACTATTGACGTAATCGAACAAATATTTTAATACCATCACCTTTTATATTAAGAGGTTGGCGCGCGCGAAGAAAATAAATCGAAAATCACCGTTTAAAACTCGTCTTCTTTGAACTCCATTCTCTTTTTCTTTCTTTTTTTTTCTTTTGATGGCGGAATAAAAATGAAGTTTGACAGAGTACTTCAAGCCGAATGCGTACCGGCATGGAGGCGAAAGTAAATATTCCCTGGTGCCCTATGGTATTTTCGACGCCTTACAAAAAACTATATTCCCTAAAACTTTTCAATCATTGTTCAAAGATATATCGACTATAGAGGCTTAAAAAAGCTTTTAATCCCAATGAAGCGGAGACGAATGCAAAGATGCAATAGCCGTAATAGCCTCAAGTCATCGAAGAAGGATACGGGTTCCATACCGCCTACATCTCTGAGCAACCATGCAATTACCAATGCCCACATTCGACACATCAGTTATCAAGATGAAAAGAATTCTGCCTCCCATTTACCCGAATCTTACCATAATCACGTTCCGACTGATTCGATCGTGCGAGAGCCTTCACAGTCATATAGACCGTCGCACCTAAACGGTCTCACCTATTCTCTGCCACCGCCTGTTACAAAAAACGAACATTTCTCTGCCGAGATAAATAATAAATCGTTTGGCCTACAAAGCATACCAGAAAGGAGTTCCATATCAGATGGGATTACTTTGGAGACTTCCTCGGTTACCAACAACGGTAGGTTAAGTTTTTTTTTTTTTTTTTTGGCCGCGACCAGTCTCACTAAACTGTACGCTAATAGAATCGTATTGAAAGGATAGATTCGATTGATACCTTAATGGAACAAGTGGATGAAGGAGAGAGGATATTCTTCACTGCCTTACAAAGTGAAATAAAGAAGATTTCCGAATTTTATGATGGCAAGTCATTTATTTTCTTGCATTATCAATCGGTTCTTGGGAATAGTCAGAATATTAAGGCTTTCACAAAAATCGAACTCTCGCTATTGACAAAAAAAAAAAAAAAAATCCAGAGAAGCAAGACGAGGCCTTTCAAAAATTTCAAAAAATAAAACAAGCGTTCGAAGAATTGTCATACATAAAGGAGGTGTGAATTAGCATTATGACCGAAAGTGCGTGTACATTCATTGACTAATGTTTACGACTATTCCATAAAAGTCAAAGTATCCCCTAGGAAAATCTAGGCTCTTTTCATTCTTGGATTCAAATGGCAATCAGATGCTATCCTTCAGCACCCTATTAACGTCAAAATCACCAACGAACAATGACCAAGAGGATGGCGACAGTAAATCGAGGACGAGTACGTCGACCCAAGTGATGACATCCGTGGAAATCAAAGAAGCCATGGAAAAAATCAAAAGGGCGCTATTTGAGTTCTACCGCGGGGTCATACTTTTAAGAAACTATAAGGTATGTTGTGCGGTTTTTTCGAAATTCGACCCATTCTTTCCATCAAAAATCCTTACATTAATTTGCGTAGGCATTAAATTACACCGGCATAATCAAAATTCTCAAGAAGTACGACAAGTTATCAGGGAGGAATGCTACAAATGTCTACATACCTGTCCTAAGAGAACACAATTTCGTAAAATCAGAGTACTTGGAACAGTTGATTCAGGAAATTGAGGTTTGTGCGTCGCCCGGTTGGTCACGTGACAGAATCGTCGATAACGTCTATGGTCGTCATTTCAGACCTTCTACGTGAACAATTACAAGGGTGGTGAGAAAAGTCACTTGAGGCTTCCAAATACTAACAAAAAGGTAAATAATCTCGCATTGACGGACCATTCAAAAAAGTTGCTGACAAAGTTGCATCTTTTTCAAGACATACCATTTTGTGGCCTGGCGTGTCGGGTTGTATCTTGGATTGGCCATCCCAATGCTCTACGGCTCTCTAAATTATGGTAGGGTTTGCAAATTCAAACATCTTATCACGATTCTTGCACGAATTTGATTGTCTCACATTGATAATTTACATGCGAAAATAGCATTCCCCGGCCAACCGACTACAAACGCTGATTTGGAGAGCCGGCGGCTTATACTAATGCAAATTTACGCATGCTACTTATTGCCAATCGTATTTCTATTGTCGGTCGGTCTTTGCATGTGTATTTGGTCGATAGCGCGGATAGATTATAAGTTTATATTTGAGTTCAATCCGAGAAACAATTTGGATTATCGACAATATCTAGAGGTAACCTTAAATGCTCGAAAATTTCCAATGAACTTCGGACTCACCAATGTTAATCACATTTTCCCTCAAGATTCCAGCTTTGATGTTTTTACTGTTGGCAGGCACTGTCGCGTTGGAAAATTCCGAACCTCCGAATCATGTTAGCATGTACTATCCGCATATACTAGGAGTAATCTTTTTGCTCATGGTTTTCTGTCCTCTTCATATACTTTACTATGATGCCAGAATCTGGCTGTTGGTCACCCTGGTAATATTATATTAATGCGAATACCGTGGTTCATTCGATTCGACTAAACTCTTTCACATTTCGTTGAACCTCAGAGACGTATTATACTGGCCCCATTTTTTCGTGTTGAGTTTCGCGATTTCTTTATCGCAGATGGATTGAACAGCTTAACGTTTTCAATGGTTAATGCACAATTACTTTGGAGACCCTTTCTACTTAACGTTGGTTGTTACGGAGATAGTACGTTGAAAGTTTCCTTCTAACGTGAAAATCCGTCTTAAAATTTCGTTTATTGATTTCGTATACTCTTGCGAACATAATAACTAGGCTGTTTATCCACCTCACAATCCATTATTACGCCGTTCATAGCGATGCTACCTCCAATGTGGCGACTTCTTCAATGCCTTAGGCGTTACCATGATACCGATCGAGTGCGCGTTCACTTGGCAAACGCGGGAAAATATCTGTCAACAATTGTGGTGGCTTGTATGTCATTTTTTTGGCATGTGAATGGTGTGCACTTCGCTCTAATCATAATGATGTGTTTGTTAATTTAAAGGATTTCATTAACACCGTTCTTTCTACTCCTCCGATGTTGTCGATAGAAGAATCAACGGGGCTATATGCGTCGTTCATAGGGATTCAGACGTTTACGTCAATATTTACATTCTCATGGGACGTCTACATGGATTGGTCGTTACTCACGCTGGACAGCCCGAATTTCTTTTTGCGTGATGAATTAGGTTTCAAGCATCATTCGTTCTATTATTTCGCGATAATTTCAGATCTATTGCTTCGATTTAGCTGGGTCTTGAATTATACGCTGGCAGAAAGATATATCAACGGGATAACAATAGCGTGCATCATTGCCTTTGGTGAAATATTTCGGTAAATAAAAAATTTGGTTAGACAAATTTGTGCAAATTAATCATGTACATATCTAATTTCTTTACATCAGTCGATGGCAATGGTTTATTATTCGCGTGGAAAATGAGGTAGGTCTCCTGGTGTAGTGTCGTGACCCCTTTCCTCACAATTCTTTAACCTATTATCGCCACTGCTTGTAGCACTCCAAAAATTGTCGGGAATACCGTGCCATCAGAGAAATGTCGCTTCCGCTCGATTGTTCAGGTGGTTCCGAAAAAACTGCCACAATCAGACCTCTGCGCAGAAGACTCTCCTCTTATAGGACACTCAGCCAAAATGACAGCATGTATCAAGATTTCGAACCCAGAGATAATTATGATGTGGAAGGATATGAGGGCGAAGAGGGTGAATCAAGGGATGATGAAAAGGACGATTTTTTTATTGAAATGGAAAATGACGTGAAGCGAAATGGAGAAGGCAACTCGAGGACGTTAGATGAAAGGAGAAATGATAGCGAGAGGGCCACCTTTAGGGAAATTCGACATGATAATAAAAGCATTGATGACATAGTATGATTCATACGCGGGGTTGCATGACATTGGACAGCGTTGAAACATAATGTACAAATTCACCTTGCCAAAGTAATTGCATAAAACAAGTTATTATGCAACTCGATTTTTTTTTTAAAAAAATTAACTAAAATAGCTTTAAATAATGTACAGTATAGTCCCCTCAAAAAGTAACGACCGGTAATTTTTTTTTATAATAAATCATATACAGTAAATAATTGAAGCTTTTATGATATATAGAAGCTAAAAATTTTCTAAATTTTTTTAAATTATAAGCTTTACTGTCTATATACTGTAAAATGTTGCAAAATTTGGTTTGATTTGCTCTTTTTTTTTTTTTTTTTTTTGCAATAATTTATTTACTCAGGCTGGTGGTATGCGTTTATTATGTCAATCGACTACTTAATACACTATTTATTCAAGCATTATACTGTATATACAATATATAGAATCTAAGCTAAACTCGATCTTCTATCAACAAACTCATCTTAGGTCTAAGTCCCTAATTTTAGTCGTGGGAACAACTTGATGTTCCATGAATACTTTGGATAAAAAGATCTTTCTAGTAACCCATATCATACCTGATCAATTGTTACTATCGATTGTTTTTCATAATATTGAATAAATAAAAAACATATTAAAGAAAAGAAAGAAAAAGAAAGAAAGAGTATAAAATTGTAAATGTGTACTATATAAAAAATAAAATATTATAAAAATCCGATGTTTCTTAAAACCTCTTTTCAATAGATTGATATGTTTATTGAAATATTATTTCTTTTATTAACTAATTGAAAAACTTATTTATTTTATTTTATTTTTTTTTTAACCCACAATCATGTTACAATGGCATATCTTTATTGAGATATTGAAATATATCACAATGTTTACAGACTTTCACAAAGTGACTAACTTGTCATTGTACATTATTAGTTAAAGAACTATACTACTTAAAAAATATGAAAAGTTCACTAAGTTAGTTTGAACTAAACAAAATTAAGTCTAAACTAGGTATTCTAAGTCAAATTTTAGGAACAATATTATGATCTCCTAATAGCTTGACATTAGCCTCTAAGTTAACCAGGGTCATTGCCAACAGTTTGTCACTATTAATTATCCTAAAAAATAATGAATTGCTAAAGTTGACAATGGAAAAAAAAAAAAGAAAAGGAAATACAATTCAAAACTTTCTAAAAGGTTCTTGCTTCATTTTACAGTTTCCTCTTAAAAGGGGTTTGCCTGATTGAGATATTCTTTAAGCTTCATGATATTTGGGAAACTTAATCATTCCTAAAAGTAACTTCAAGAAGAATGTTTAAGAAACCTATTTTTCTGCCAATATACAGATTCACTTAATGCTATTGAAGTCAGCACTATATTACAGAAGAGTTTACTTGACTAGGATAAAGAAATCTTTTCAAAGAATTTTGCCTGACCAGAATAAAAGCTTAAAGATCTCAGCTTTTGTTTAAGAAAGTCTTTTCACCACCTAAGGAACTTAATGAAAGATGGAAGTTGAATCTTCTTTTCCTATTCATCACCCATCTTTCAGTATTATAATTGTTTCCTGAAGGTTGAATATATATGATTAGAGAAAACACTTTTTCTAAAACTTTTTTTTCTACATTACCAATAATATATCAAGACACATGAGTGTGGCCAATAGGAGTTTGTTTATATTCTCAAAACTGATATGTTTCATGTCAGTCAGTCACCTTTGATAAGGATTTGTGCTATTCAAAATTCAGGGTCAAACTGAAGTAGATAAAATTTTTCAGAAAACTATGAAAATGTGAGTTCTAAGAGGATCAAGACAGTCAAAAAATGAAAAAATAAGTCTTTTTATTGCAGAAAACCTTTATAAGTCTCTTGCTTCAAAGGTTAAAAAGACCTTCAGGTACTACATCAGGAAATTTTTTATGGTGGAGATCTCTGGAGATCTCTACCCAAAAAATTTCCTGATGTTGTACTTTTGTAACTGGAATTATCTTGTGGGTCTTGCCTTCTTGCTTTTTGAACCTTCTTGTATTTTGCTCTTCAATTAATTCTTTGTTCTTGTTCTCACTCAATGATCTTTTCACATCTCATGTTCTATATTTGTTTCTGGATCTGGTTGCAAACCTTCTTTTGTACTTTTAAAATTCATTTTTTTACTATTATTCCTAGCTTCTTTTTATGATAGTTTAGGTTAGTAGCTTCTTTGATTGCATCATCTTCTACTAATTCTACACAAAAGTTAAGAGTGCTCAAACTGGTTTGCGAGACTGATTCTATTAGTCTGGAGATCTATTTATCTAATTCATTTTTTTCTCTTTTATTATTAACTACTAGTTGTATTATTTTTTTATTTGCTTCCCTTTTACATTTTTGATACAACTTGTTGAATTCTTTAAGGAAAGCTTCAGATTCTTTTTGTCATATTGCTAGAATCTCAATCTTATGATCAGAGCATTCTAATAAATGTTTTATTGTCTCTTGATGCTAATTATATATTATACATTTTGCTTGCTTGTATAGGTCTGATCTTCTTATTACTAGCTTGCTTAAGGTAGGTGGTTTATTATTGGGCAATTTAATTAAGAAGCTTCTTTTCTGCGAGCTTTTGAAAGAGATATCCCATGTATTTTTATTCTTTAACCTTTCCCATGCCAGATCCCATAAGTAGGTTTGATGGTTGTAAACTTGGTAATGCCATTTTGTCTTTGTTCTATGTTGCTATGTCCATTATAGAACTGTTGATCTTTTATTGGCTAGCTGATCTACTTCTTCATTTCATGGATCATTAGAGTGGGCTTTAATCTTAGTCAATATTGGTTGAATATGCTTTTTCTTTACAAGATCTAGTATTTTCACCTATAATAATCAATTCTTTTCTATTAGCCATCTTTTGTTGTCATCTTTGAATCTTCTTTCTCTAGCTTTTTCTATTTAGAGATGCAGACTTACTATCTATGAAGATCTTAACTATACTGTTTATCAGAGCTATTAAAACTATTGTAACCAGTATCACCAGTTCTGCTCTTGTGAATGAGGACTAGTTTTTGACTTCTGTCTGAAATTTACTTTCTTTTCCAGCTCCTTCTTTTTGTATTCATACTGTATCCATTTTTGCATTTTCATTTCTATGGTTGATTAAGGATCTGTTAAAGTAGAAGATTGGTTTTTCTTGTGATCCTTAATTGCACTAGAGAATTTCAAGTAGATGATTTTGATATACTCTTTGCTTGACATTGTCTCTGAGTATTTCTTGTTTCCAATCTCCTATTAATACTTGTTCTATTTTTTCAATTCAAACATTTGTCAGATCTTGAGTTTCTGGGATTATACTTTTGATCATTATACTATTTAGTTCCAGTAGGGAACAAGAAACTTTTAGTAATTGCACTTTCCTAGTATTTTTTTGATAGTTTAAGAATGGTATAGTATAGATCAAATTTGATTCTATTTCTATACTACATTTGTTTCCATTTCTATTGTTTAGTAAGCATCCTATGTATTTAGTAAGGACTGTTTCTAAACTATCTTCTATTTCTTGATAGTTGAAATGATGAATTATCATAATACCTTAACTATTCTCTCAAATCAGTTTTCCCTATACTATTTGTTGATTCTCTTTCTAGGCAACTATCCAGGTTTTTTTTTTTTTATCTCTGCCAGGTTCAGATTTAATGCATTTTGATAGCCACTTTTCTTCCTATCCTTTTTTTCAAAATATTGTGAGATCTTCTATACTTTCTTTAGTTGTAATTCTTTGTAAAATATCATACCATCCTGGAATAGCATCTTTGCTAGTATGCTGGATAAGTTGAACCATTCTCTATTTTTTGAATTTTGTAGAGTTTTGGTTTATTAGCTAGTCTATATACATTAATCTGTTATTTTGCAAAGATAGTATTGCTCTTCTATATTTTTCTACTGTTAAGTATTCTTGAATTAGATTATTGCATTTGGTCTATTCAAAAATATTATTCCATTTCCATCTCTGAAAAGTTAGTCCCAAGTCCTTAATCAACTTTTGAACTTGTAATATAAAATTTCTTTTATCATTGAGGTGATTTAGAGATTCACATGAAAGAAAATTGTGAGGCTTCCAATGCTTAATTTGCGCTTGTTTTAACCTAATGATTGTAGTAAGTTCTGCTGGACCCTGATCATTTATTCTATTATAGAGTTCAGTTATTTGACTTTCTTTTTAAAGCATCCATATGTTTTTAAGATTGTATATCTTCAGATAATAAATTATACTATTGGGATAGATCTACATAAGGCTGCTTTGTTTTTGAAGAGCTTGTGATATGCTGTTATCAAGTTATTGCATATTTTTCAGGACAATATACTATGCTGCATTCTAAACTCTATTCTTGAAATCAATACTCTATTTAATATATGCAAGGCTTGCTTATCAGTTATTTTCTTGTTTTTGAGAGCTCTTGTAACAGTATTGATTTCTTTTAAGATCTTTTCTTTGAGTTTGATTGCAGTTTTCTGATTGCCTACCCATATTTCCAGGAATCTTGCTTTCTTTTCTCTATCTAACTCTCTAACCACTTCTTTGTTGATTCCTGTATAAACTTCTTCTGGGTAGTGGTTAGGATTATTGATAATAACTAATACCAACTTGTTGCTGTTAATCTGAGAGTCATTTGCTTTATAAAAGATCCTTGCTGTTTCTAAGATCTTTTCCGTATCTTCTTTGGATCTTGCTATCCATATGGTATCATCTATGAAAGCTATGAAGCATATCTCGATTCAAGCTTTTTGGCATTGATATTATTTAGATCAGGATTCTATGAGACTTCCATTTTGTATTTCTGTTCTATATCTTCTTGGATTTTGTATAGCAAAGGGTCATAAAAAATTCTTCACGTCAGTGGTAAGATAGTTTCTTCTTAATCTATTCCATCTCCAGCCCTTATTGGTTCAATGAAATCATTTTCGAATATTACTTTAAACTTCTTATTTTGGAACAGGCTCATTATGATTTTGATAAAATCTTTGGATACCTTGATTCTTTTTATTGCTTTGGTTAACATTTCCAGGCTAATGTTATCATATATCTTGGCTATGTCTTGAAAGAGTACCCATAGTTCTTTTTTGTATTCTCTTGCATCTTCACAAATGTTATTGAGAATTTTAATGGGTTCTACTGTACTTTCTCCTAGCAATCCTATATAGTTGGTATCCTTAAGAATATTGTTGATCTTGCAAGTGTTTTCTATTCTGGTGATTAGAATTTTGGTAAAGTATTTCCTAGTAACTTTCAGTAGTATGATTGGACATATATTTGTCAATTCATATTTCTAAGATTTTGATTTAGCTATTGGATATATATGGCTTTGTTTCTAATATATAGGTGTAACTTCTCATCTTAAGAAGATATTCACTATTTTTTGCAGATATTCTTTTTCTTCTTGATTCAATTTCTTTAGTATTTCATAACTAATCTGTGATTTTCCTAGAACTTTGTTATTTGGAAGTACACAGAGAGTTTCTTTTAATTCTTCATGTGTGATTGGTTCTAGAAGATTGTCATACCATACATCTTGAATATACTGCTTGGGATCATATTTCTTTTTTTACTCTTCAGTAAGATTTTTAAAGTTGGCATCTCACTTTTTGAAGGCTCTTGATGGTATCTTCTTATTTCTTTTTCAATTTCTTTTTTGTTTGTCATTATGTATTCTATATTATCTTGCTTGACTTTGATCCAGTCAAGCATTATTTTGTTTCTTTCTTTATTTGTTAACAAGTTTACCATCTTCTTTTGATTGTATTTGAGATTATAACATCTTAGTTTTAAAGCTGATTTAATCTCCTCTCTTACTCTTTTGGCTTCTAAGTTTTGACTTATAAACTTGAGTCCTTCTATTGCATCTTAGATATTTTTTTTTCAAGGATATCCAAGGAATGTTGGAAATGCTGAATTGAATGCAATAGTTTTCTATTTAATGATGTGAATTATAGATAGCATTATGTTTTTTAATAGCCATATTGAGCTCCTATACCTTTGATATTTCTTTTGATACCTCTGCTTTCTTAAAGACTGTTTTTAATTAAAGAGCTCTTCTATACCATATAAATTCTGGGCTATATTTGTATCATTTCTTCTTATTTGATGCCAGTTTTTTTGTTTCTAATTTGTTGAAAGCTGCCTTACAAATTAGATCTTCGAAGATTTTCCAGATTTTATTTGCTAGTAGTTCTTTTTTATTTTTATCAGGTTTCTTATTAAGCATAGGCTCCAAAGAAGTTTTGAATTTATGGTGCAGACTTTCTTGAAAGGCTTGCCATTGTTCAGGGGATGTTTTTTTTAGACCAATCCTTCGTATTTTGGATGTTGTGCAGTGTTTAATGGTCTTGTTTCTTGTAAATATATTATTATCATGTATGATTATCAAAAGCATAGTATGATCACTTCCAGTAGTTTCTTTCATGTCTTGATTATTGAATCGTAGGATTGTGTATTTTGCCAAGCTCTATAACATTCAGATGAAATCTATTTTACTACTGCTTGTGGCATCTTGTTTTGTAGGAGTTTTGTCTTTTCCTTCCTATATTGCTTGTATATCTAAAAAATTCCATTTGTCAAGAATGTTAAATAGAGAAATTTCAGGTTGCTATAAGGGTCTGAAACATGTCCTAGATGAGGATACTCTATTCTCTGATGGATTGTATACTGTATTAAAGTTACCCATTAAAATTGTGAGAAAGTCTTACCCATGTTTTTTTCTAATATAGCTTATTAGATTATCTTGTACTTTCTTGTATCTATGTCTATCTAATAGAATGTAAATCTGTATAATACAGATTTTATTCTTCTTTATTAATATGTTAATAGTAATCATATAGCCATCTGTCTTCTCTACTGATGTTATTTGTTTTTCAAGATCTTTTTTTATTAGTAGACTTACTCCCGCATCATATAGTGTATCTTTGTTAGTACTATAGAAATGTTTGTATTCTTTCTGATTACTGAAAGCCCATTTTATATTACTGTGTATTAGCTTGATTTCACACAATCCTATTACCCCTATATCTTGTTCACTTATATCTTCTATAAGACTATGTTGATTATTTATGTTAGTGATATCCCGTATATTATGTATACCTATTCTTTTTATTTTTTTTTCAATGTCATTTTTTTCATCTCTATTGTTACTTTGCTTTTCTTTTCCTTTTTTGTTCAGAAAGTCACCTTTTTTATTTTGTAAGAATTTTCTTAGGTCAAAATTATCTAATTGTACACTATTATACTCTTTTTATTGATGTTTGCCCTTCTTTAAAATTTTTATTGAAAATAATTTTTCCT
Organism: Acaulospora colombiana; assembly: GCA_910592055.1. Taxonomy (NCBI): domain Eukaryota; kingdom Fungi; phylum Glomeromycota; class Glomeromycetes; order Diversisporales; family Acaulosporaceae; genus Acaulospora; species Acaulospora colombiana. Next base: position 3,336 of record CAJVPT010000672.1, on the reverse strand, counting down.
CTTATTATCTTGAACAACTGGTGCACTTTTTTAGAAATAATTTGTCTCTCTTCTACTGTATCTTATTTGTCTATTAGGAGCTGTTATACTCTCTAGTCTGGCTATTCTGTTACTTAACTTTTCTAAGTTGTTTAAGATATAGTATAGTGGATCTTCTTTATTTTCTATTCTATATTTAATATGTACTTGTCAAAACTATTGTATTGGTTAGGTCTTGGGTTGTCAATAGGTTCTCTATTGCTTCTTGTGATTGGGTTCTTGAGTTTTTCATTATTTTTTTATCTTTTTCTATTAGTTTAAGTTCTATAGGATCTTATTTGCTCTCTTGAAGATGGATCTCTTGGGTGTTGCCTTCTTGAAAATTGATGATTCTTACTATAAGAGGAGGAAGAACTGATTAATTCATTGTCAGATAATGAGTCTATGGGTACCTTATTGTCTATTTCAACTTTTCTATCTTGTATTTTGGCTCTTTTTCTTTTAGTATCATAGATCTTTTCATTTTCTGCTACTGTATTTTTAACACTTCATGAGAGGCATAGCTCTTGTAAGAAAATATATTGTTTACAGGCTTTATTGAGAGCCTCTTTGAATGCAAAGTATACAACTATGAAGTTTTGTTTTTTCAGTATAAAGGGTTTCTTGAGATGTAATATGCTTTCGCTTCTATACCATTGAGTGCCCTGGTTACCAAACTTGAATAGAACTTGTTTGTATCTAATAGTCTTGCAAGTTTTTGTTTCTTTCTATTAGAATATCATTGATCTCTCTATTTGTCAGTTCTTTCTTGAAATAGATAATTCTAATAGTTTCTGTTTCTAAGGAAATTATCCATAATATTTCTGGATTTGTCTTTAGATAGTTATGCTATTTGATATAAGCCTTGATCCTTGTTTTTGTTTTGACCTTGTAGATATGTATATTTCACACCTCACTATATTTCTTGAAATATTCTTTTATAAGATATTGTAAAGTTTTATGTGCTATATCTATTAGACTAATATGCCATATATTCTCTTTCTTTTCTTCTTTTCTTAATTGAAAGATCTTCTTGTCTAATATTTTTATATTCCGTATTAGGTTGGTGCTCATATTTTTGAGTTGTTATAGACTGAAAGCTTTTTCCTTTCTGTTTATCTCTTCTAAACATTTGAGAAAATCTTTTTCTTCTTCCAGATGAAAACTCAACCATTTATTTCCATTGATAAATTCTTTGTAAAGAAGGTTATACTTGTTTCGTGGCAATTTCAATATATTACCCAAGTATACCTTAGTCTTTTTTTCATTGTCTTCTGGAATATTAGTTATCATTGTCTCTACTTTGTATTTATACTTTTTTGTTTATGAAATAAAGATTTAGTGTTAAGATTGCTTGCCTATTTCTTGTTATATAAGAACTGTACTTGCTTATATTATGGTCTTGAATTTTGCCTTTAAGAGTTTTGTTTCTATTTCCTCCTGTTTTTGACCTTTCACCATTGTTATTTCATTATCTAATATTGATCCACTTTTTATATCAGTAATGATCTTCATTAGAATGGATGGTATTTTTATTGATTTTTCTTTGATTATATCAAAGTATCTATCTTCTATATAGGGTTGAATCAGATCCTCTTCCTTTTTCTTTCCTTAATGCCAAAGAAAAGTAATTTGTTGTATAAGGATTTGATCCTTGTATAATGTTATATTATCTATTCCTAAGATTCTGATAATAATGTTGTTCAGTATGGTATATATTTTTAGAGCATCTGCTATTATACTATTGTGATTAGTTATACTTTTTTATTTGACAATTTGTTATATAGCTCATAGTTTGCCTATTTCATCATGCTTTTTTGCCAATTGGACTAGCATATCAATAATATCATCTTCTCTATTGTTTACTATTTGAAGTATATGCTTTGCTTTGTTCATGATAGGATATATGTGTAGATTAATATTATTGCCATATTATTGTATTTGTATGAATGTCTTTTTAATCACATGATCAGATAAATACTATTATGTATTATTTTGTTTGATATATATGGCAATAAGTTATTATATTAATATTAGGAAATATATGACATATGGTTTTTATGTATTTACACATTCAATATTTGTTTATTAACATGTAACTGGCTGTGATCAACTATTGGTCTGGCTTTAGATAACACATACTGGTTGATCACACACATTCTAATTTGTTGATCTGTCATGTTCTATTGTTTTGTTGTAAATTGATTAGCTTACTTTGATATATATCAATCAGATAAAAAGTTAACATATTCATGTTCACGTGAGTGAATTAATTGATCTGGACTTGTTATATTATTGTAATCTTTTAGCTATTTGATCAAAGAGACTTGGATGTCCTCTTGGGTTTCAGTTAACTTTGAGGTTGTGCTGATTTATCAGTATAATCTATTGCTTCTGAGACTTCTCTTAGTAGCTAGAAAGGTGTTAACCTATATTGACTTGGCTAGGAGCTTTGTAAAGTTAAGTTGGGTCTCAAGAAATCTACTGTGAATTAGCTTGTTTTTGTTTTTTCTCCTTTCTAAAAGCAAAAATGATCTAGGAATATTTGTCTTTCAAGCTGAGCGAAACTCTTTTTCTGTTGTTGCAAAGTAGATTTTGTTATCTAGAAGTATATAGTTATATTTTTTTAAGCTTGTTCTTATGTAGAAGAGTTTTTGTAAGTTTATCAAAAAAATTACCAAAAAAAGAAAATTTTTTGAAAAAATGTGGATTGGTGGAAATAGTTTTTTTTTTATATATAAATCATAATAAGTTATCATTAATCTACATATATATAAAAATATATAGTTTATATAAGATGATTAATATTAAGCTTAGGATTTCATTATTTAATTATTAAGTTAATTCTTAATAAAGTGCTCACATCTAATATCAGTTGTAATTTCAAAAAAAAAAATAATAATAATAATAATTGATCATAAAATAAGTCAATATTAAAATAAATTATATTATAAGTAAAAATCTTGTTTTTTATTTTTATATATTGTTATAAAATTATTATATATATCTATTTAATCTATAATTACAGTTGCTTCCAAAAGTTTGAGTCCACTTACTATGTTTTTGTTATAAATTTCAACTTTGACAATTTTTAAATCCTTAATTATATAATCAAAAATTATAAAATTCATATATATGATATCTTAATACTAGTTTTATTTATTATATTTTTTTTAAAAAATTTTTTATATATAATTTTTAAAGTTTTATTATAGTTAAAAATTTTCTTTCTTAATCAAATTTTTATTTTTGGAGGATTTTGATTGGCTGTTATTGTAAATCATATAATAATTAATAAAAAAATAAAGATATTTAGTA
>CAJVPT010000671.1:0-26893 GCA_910592055.1 Acaulospora colombiana | reverse complement strand
ATAAGCTGATTCACAGTAGGCTTCTTGAGACCCAATCTCAACTCCACAAAGCTCTTAGCCAGGCCAGTGCAGGTTAATATCTTTTTAGGCACTAAGAGAAGTCTCAGAAGCAATAGATTATATTGATAAATCAGCACAACCTCAAAGCTAACTGAAACCTAGAAGAATGTCCAAGTCTCTTTGGTCAAACAGCTAAAAGATCACAATAACACAACAACTCTAGATCAACTAGTTTACATCACGCAAACATGAACACGTTAACTCTTCACCTGATTGATGTGTATAAAAACAAGTCAATTAATCTATAACAAAACAAGAGGACATAACAGATCAACAAACTAAAATGTGTGGGATCAACAGCATGTGTTATCTAAAGCAAAATTAACAGTTGATCATAATCAGTTACGTATCAATAAACAAATACTGGATGGATAAACATATAAAAGTCACGTGTCATAGACTTCCTAATACCAATATAGCAACTTATTGCCATATATGCCAAACGGAAAAATAATATATAATAATATTTATCTGATTACGTGGTTAAAAAGATATCCATACAATAACAATACGTGTTAAATTCTTCATATCACATGTCAACATGTCAACGAAAGAACAAACAATAATCAAAATCCCAGAGAAAAGAGAAGATGAGCATAAAGGTGAAATCTGAACCGTTTTGGATGAAAAGATGTTCTATATTCATAATTTCTCCAAATTTTTTCATTGTTTGTCTGATTATGCGTTTGTCAAGCTTGTGTTCTGTATCTACCAATGTGATATATTTTGATCTATTTTTGGTTGATGGAAAGTTTTTTAGTTTGAAGAACTTTTTGTTCTGGGCATATCTTTGAAAGACCGATCATATGCTCATCTCTTTGTCCATTCTTCTAAGTGTGAAGTTCTCAGTTTCTTTTTTGTTAACGGCCTCCAGACATCTTACTGCATCTTCTTCTTCATCAAAATCAAATGTAATCCAATGGTTGCCATTGATAAATTCTGTTTTGAAGGGATTCATTCGCTTAGGTATTTTTAGAGCTCCTTTGAGGTACGTAATTCCCTCTTCTCTATTTTCTCCTGACAACATAACTTGGAGTACCCCCACCTTGACTGGTCCCTGTTGTTTCACAAAGAATGGGTTTACTGTTGTTCCTTGAACCCTATTTCTTGTATTATAAGACATGCTATCTGTAATACAGCTTCCCTGCACTGTTTCTTTTAACACTTCTGTTTCTATTTGTTCTATCTGTTCCACCACTTCTCTATCCTCCATTATGACTTCCTTAATGGAGTGCGCTTCTTCGAGTTCTGTAGAAGTTGATTGAACTTCCATTGGGGTGTTTTCTATCATAAAATCTTCAACTTGGTTAGTGCTTGATGTCTGCATTACTGACTTGCTTGTTAACATATTGTACATCTTTTTTTCTAATATAGATGCTTCCAAATCTTCCTTTTTAACTTGCCCCTTTTCCCAGAAAGAAAAAATATATTGACGTAGTATACGTTCTTTCACCATTACCAAAGGATCAATTCTTAATAGATTGGCAATAATATTATCTAGTATCGAGGAAATCTGTATTGCTTCAGCAGGGATGTGGAGTTGAATAATTGTTGTTGATTTCAATTCATGCTGTATCATTCTTGTTTTTCAGAGTGCTTGTTGAGGATCTTGATGAGAAGCCATCTTTCCTAATACTTTCAATAGCTCATTTTCTCTTTTCTTTAGGATTTTGATTATTGTTTGTTCTTTCGTTGACATGTTGACACGTGATATGAAGAATTTAACATGTATTGTTATTGTATGGGTGTCTTTTTAACCACGTGATCGGATAAATATTGTTGTGTATTATTTTTCCATTTGGCGTATATGGCAATAAGTTGCTATATTGATATTAGGGAGTTTATAACACGTGGCTTCTATGTATTTACCCATCCAGTGTTTGTTTATTGACATGTAACTGGTTATGATTAACTATTGATCTTGCTTTAGATAACACGTGTTGTTGATCCCATACATTTTAGTTTGTTGATCTGTTATGTCTTCTTGTTTTGTTATAGATTGATTAACTTGCTTTGATACACGTCAATCAGGTGGAGAGTTAACATGTTCGTGTTTGCATGATGTAAACTAGTTGATCTAGAGTTGTTGTGTTGTTGTGATCTTTTAGCTATTTGACCAAAGAGACTTGGACATCCTCCTGGTTTTCAGTTAGCTTTGAGGTTGTACTGATTTATCGATATAATCTATTGCTTCTTAGACTTTTCTTAGTGCCTAGAAAGATGTTAACCTGCACTAGCCTGGTTAAGAGCTTTGTGGAGTTGAGGTTGGGTCTCAAGAAGCCTACTGTGAATCAGCTTATTCTTGCTTTTTTTTCTTCCTAAAAGCAAAAGTGACCTAGGAATATCTGTCTTTCAAACTGAGCAAAACTCTTTTCTTGTTAGTTGTAATGTAGATTTTATTGCCTAGGAATGAATAGTTATGTCCTTTGAGACTTGTTTTTATGTAGAAGAGTTTTTGTGATTTTTCAAGAAAATTACCAAAAAAGGAAATTTTTTTGAAAAAAGTAGATCAGTAGAAAGGGTTTTTTTTTTAAACTTTTTTTCTTTAACTAGCTTTATTCTTTATATTCTTGTAGACTTTCTACTTTACGATTGGCTATACTAATTCTAAAATTTTATAAACTTTCTATATTTTATTAGATATATATAGATTTCTTATCAGTACCCAGGCCACAATCTATAGTTTCTTAACTCATGATACTCAATCTTTCATATTAGGCCTTCAAATTTTAGGTTCTAAATTATTACACATAAATACTTCACTTATCTAACCTCTAAAAAAATATATATTACTTGTTTATTGTATATAATATAGCTGAATCAACATATGTTATTGTTTTGAATTAAATTAATATGTTTTGATATTATTAATTTATTTTGTTTAAAATATATTTATTTTATGTATTTATATTCAATTTTTTTTATATGCTGGTTCAGCCTTACTTTATTTGGATTAAATAGAAATGTACATATTATTTATACTAAAACTACCTATGTTAACCAAACTAGTTTGATAGAGAAAGACTTATCGCGTGACCTGTTGCCACCCTAGTGGGAGCTAACCAGTCAAGGCTGGGCTAGTACTATATAAAATTGTAAATATGTGAAAGGGGTGTGTAATGTTCTTTATGTATTGTCCTATATACTTATTTATCAGGTTTATATATTGACCTTTTATGTGTTTTTCCATTGTGCTAAGCTGTATACTTTTTTGTGGGGTACTATATCTAGCTGTTTTTTCAATTTTTCATATAATGCCTTATAGTTTTTTCCATTATTGAAATTCTTCACATCTTTGAGTCCAGATGCTATAGGGATATTCACTAATTTCTTGTCTAATTTCTTTTATGCACTTTTTATTTTATTGTTTATTTGATATACATCTGGTTATTAGGTTGTATGTTTCTTTGAGTATGGCTCCTTTGATAATACATTTGAGATATTTAGTATACTTCAGGGAGTTATTTCTTAGATAATTATTAATCTGTATTCCTATGTTCTTTATTTCACTGTATTGTTTGGCTTTGTTGATAATTGTGTTCCTTATGTATTCTTCTGTTTTTTGTCATTGACCTTGACACATGAATGGATATGTGTTTGTTTCTTTAGATCTGCAAGTTATGCATTTGTCATCTCTATACAAGTTCGGAAGTCTTTGGTAGAGTTTGGCTTTTGTTGGGAGTTCTTCATTTCAGAGGCATAGGTTGAATTTCCTTTGTTGTTGGTCTTTTTCATTGATTTGTTGTTCACTCATTTTGGTTGGTTACAGATTGGACATTGTTGTAGGTCAATGTATATATTTGATAATTCAGTCGCTGAACTCAATTCTTGTTCTATTCAATAGTCTCTATCTGGCTAGGTGCATTGCCTTTGTCAGTTCTTTGGCTATAGTTTTGATAGGGACTTCAAGTGGGTTTGTTGTCCCATTGTGAAGTAATGTGAATTGTGGATTTCTTGTGGAATAAGTGCTGATTGTTCTATACCCTGGTGTCATATCGTGATATGTGTCTATTGCTTTTAATTTGTCTGCTTGTTCATTGTATTTATTGCCTGTGTGGGCTTTGACTTTGATGAAATCAATTTTCAGGTAGTTGTCTAGAATTATATTCTTGAATGGTTGGAGAATTCCCAATTTTTTTGTTTTCTCAGATTATGTATGTGATTTGTTCCCATCACTTTTTATATACTTTTTATTGCTATCTGGCTGTCTATATGGATATTGGCTCTACTATATGCAGGTAGTGTACTAATCGCTGTTAGAATAGCCATCAATTCTGCTCTTGTTAATAAGGAGAAGTTTTCTATTTGTCCTTGAAATTTGAGTTCTTGGTTGTCCCTAATTATTATTATCTATCCTAAGCCCATATAGAATTGGTTAAAGTGGTGTGTCATGGATCCATCCATGTATATCTCAAAGTTAATTTCATTTTGTATTTGTTTTATGATTGTAGTTAGTTCCTCTAAGGCAAGATATATCGTGACTAGTGTTTTCCTGATCTGTTCTGATATCGTATTCTCTATGGGTATTTGTATATCTACACTGTAGTTTGTTGGTCTGTGTTCTAGTTATGTGAGCATGGTTGAAATTGAATTTGGTGAGACTCTACTTCTGAGCTTATTTTCTTCTCTCAGGATGTTAGATTGTGTTGAGATTTTACTACGCAGTACTGGAATTGTTATTGTATATTGTTTGCTAGCTATAAAAGTACATGTGGCATTTGATCAAGACTGTTGGTTTATATTTTATTCTGTATATTTGTTTAAAGGGGATTCACTGAGTATCTCTGTATAGTGCCTATATATTGTTGAGTTGTTATCTACCTTACTTTGTTTCCTACCAATGATTAGTTCTGTGTTCTTTTCCATTGCTATCCAATGTGGTTTTGCTGTTTATGTATTTGTTGTTGGTATACATTGTTAGAAGCAGTTGATTTGTCCTTGTTGTTTGTCAGTCATCCATGTCTGCAGGTTATATTGTAGTATAAAAAATCAAGATGTAGTAGGACCTAATACTGATTTTTGATGTATTCTTATAATTTGACACTAGTGTAGCATCTTTTTTCTCTTACTATTGGGAGTTGTCCTGTAAAGAGAATATTGTGTTTATTTAAGTTGGGATGAATCCTTCTATAGAGTTCTGGATCAATTATTTCTTTGATAGTGGTGTCTACTATTTTTATGGTCTGAAAGTTGTCTCCTTGAATTTTGTGGAATGTGAAACCATGTGTTTGAATATCCAGATTATGTAATATGGAGATTTCTTCCTGATTCAAAAAGAGGAGCTTATATGTGGTTATATATTTCTTTGGTTAACTAGAACATATTCTGTGTTGACTGTAGTCAATGGTGTACTATGTCTCCTGTAATGTTGTTTTGGTTTACTCTTGCACACCAATTGTTGGTATATAGTTGTACTTGTCTGTTCCATATGTGCATTATGTTATATTCATATTTGTCATAGAGCAAGCTGTTGGGTATTGTGTTGGTGAGTTCTATTTTATGTTTAAATGTTGTTGCCAATTTGCTTATTAGCTGATTGCAAGTTTATCTAGTAAGACTATGTTATTGTATAGATATTCTATGCTAGGTATTAGTATATAATTGATTATGTATTGCACTTGTTTGTCAGTAATCTTTTTTATTTCAATTAATGTGCATGTATTGACAACCTTTTGTTTTATTAGGTGTTTCTGATAGTCTTTGCATCCTGAGCTGTCATACCAGATTCCTAGGATTCTAACTGGTGTGTTGAGAGGGCATCCTTGTATTTTCTGATTATTTATTATTACTCCTCTTTCTAGGTCTTCCTCTGTACTATTGATGATAATCAGCTGTGACTTACTGGGATTGATTTTGATGTCATTGATGTGATAGAATTCTTCTGTTATATGGATGATTCTTTGCAAGTCTATTCTGTTGTCTGTTGTCCATGTTGTATCATCCATATATGCATTGACTGCTATGTTGGTAGTCCTTTTATTCCATCCTGTTTTGAATTCTGTACATGCTTTGGAGCTTATTGTATAGCTTTTATGTTGTTAACTGATCATGGCTAGTAGTGGGTCATAGAAGATGTGCCATAATAATGGAGATATTGTGTCTTTTTGATCTATTCCATCTCTTACTTGATATTCATCTGTTAGGTGATGGCATGTTATAACTGCATTTTGACAGTCTTGAAATATGCTGAGCAGAATTGTGACTATTGTGTCTGGTACCTTAATCCTTTGAAGGGCCAACTGTAGCATCTCTAAATTGACAGAGTCATATGCTTTTGACATGTCTTGACTCAAGATCCAGGCTTGTTATTTAGTTTTTTTTGTGTGTTCAATGATGCTACTGATTATGTAAATACGGTCTTGGGTGCTGCTACCTGGAAGTGCAGCCCAGTTAAATTCAAATAGTATTTCTGCATGAGTCAGACACTTGGTTAATCTGTCTGTAATAATTTTGGTGAATATTTTTCTTCCCACATCAAGCAGTATAATGGGTCTAGTGATATCCAGGTTGTGCACCCAGTCCTTAGTCTTAGGTATAGAATATATATGTCCCCTGCTCAATTCTCTAGGTGTGTTACCTTATTGGATGATCATATTAAAGATCACTCTAAGTTCTTCTCTTGCTTTGTTCTTTAAATATTTGTATGCTAAGTATGATATCTGATTGGGGCCTGGGGCTGACTTTGAGCTACGTTGTCTGATTACTTGTACAAGTTCTTTTGTTGTGATCTCTTTTAGCATTCCTTTGTAGTAGTACTGCTTAATTTGTAGTTTGGGTCTATATTCGGCCTGCCACCTAGGATATCATTCTAAATTTTTGGTATTTTTGTATGGTATCCAATTGTATAAGTGTTCCTTTATTTTAGTTTTGATTTCTGCTGGTTCTGTGACTATCTGCATATCTTCTCCTTATTGGATGATAAGTTTGTCTAGCTGTATTTGTCTTCTAGGTCTCTCCAGAATACTGTTGATTATGGCACACTTGTTATTGCCATATTGCTCTTGTCTTATCTGGATTCTTTTCCTTATTGTAATAAGATGTCTTCTATGGGAAATGGCCTTTGTAACTGTTTTTTATGCCTTTATATTGCCTTGGATTACTTTGACCCATTCTTCTAAGTATGTGTTAGGATATTCAGCTTCTAATTTTTCGAGTATGGGCACCAAGTCTGAAACTGATTTTTGTATGCTCGCTGGGATCTAAAGTGGCTAATGTATTTTTCCTTCTTCTCTATCTTTTAGTTGTTGCCTTATTTGTGTGAAAAAATTCTGTAGCTATATTATAAGTGGTGCTTCTTCTATATCTTTGACTTGGTATCTTTTCATTTGATGTGATTTCTTTTTTGGAATGTATTTTTTGGCTGCTTTCTGAATAGTGTTGCTGAATTGATTTTATAGATGGTCCAGAAGTTGCTTCCTTGTGTATTCTATTTGTATGTTATATTTGATATATTCACTGAACTTTTTTCACTGCTAAGTTGTGATGAATTGCCAGTTGTATCTATAGTTGTGTTTATGATAGGTTGCTTGTTTTAGAGTATCAAGTTTCCATACTTCTATTTCTTCTATCATTGTGATGTGGTTACTTAGAATTGCTAATGTGATAAGATTTGGATGGTGGCCATTTTTGATTGCCATGTTGCCTGTGGGCTCATCCAAATTTGGACGATTCTATTACTGCTTCCTCCTCTACTTCAAGTATATTCTCTCTTTGTGTGGTTGTTTGTTCTATATATGTCTTTCAAGTTATTGTCCAAGAGGATTTGTATTTGTTTTCCTAAGGGGCTGTGTTTTTTGATTGTCTTTGTGCTGCTGTGTTTGTTTATTGCTAGATTGGAAACTCCATTTATGTCCCCTGCTACTAGAAGATGCCATCCTCTTTCTGTTGCTTCTTTGATCCATTTGCTTAGGGTGTTAAGTACCCTTTGCTTTTCTCCTTCCATGTCTTGTATGGAGAAGTAGACTACAATTATTCTTATTTTTTCTTTGTGTGGAAAGGCCAGGTCAGCTGTAATGAATCTATCTGCGAGTGTTTTGTAATTATAAATTCTATATACAATGTCTTTGTTGATCATTATATTTAGACCTTGTCCACTGATTTGTGCTTCTTTGTGGATCCATATAGTTTGGAATTTCTTGTATTGCCAATGTTTTGATTGTTGATATGACCATTTGTCTTTGTGATAATTATGATATCCCAGTTTTCTGTATTGCATAAATTGAACCATATCTCACATTTGTGTGTCTCTACTAGACCTTGAATATTAAATATTGTGACTTTCCATATTGGTTTGTATTCTCTATGTGTTGTTGTGGATATTGTTGTGCCAGTTGTTTCATTGTTTGTATTTGGATTCTGGTTTGAATTTGTTATTAGATAACCTGTTTCTTCCATTTGTTGTTTTGGTGTATTGTAAGAGTTTGTTATTTGATTGTTTCTGGAGTTGCTTGATTCTTCTGTAAATATAGTGCTCTGGTTGTTACCCATTATTATCTATGTGGGGAGGAGGGCATGCTGCCTGAGATGACATTTAGTACAGTATTGTATATCTGGTCCATGTGTTTGTCTAATTTTTGCATGGATGACTGAATGCATTGTTGTTGGATATGAATGTCTTGAGTGCTATTTTAGAGTGCTATGTCTGTTACTGAACTTTCTTCTGTATCGAGGAGGGAGGTGTCTTCATCCATTTGTTTCATGTAGTCTTTATCATATGTCTCTAAGTTAACCATACATTCCTCTAGATCTGCTATGTCTTCTTTTATTTCTTGGATTTCTTGTCTTATTGTTTTGAGAATGTGAAGTACTTCTGTCATGGTTGTTTGAGAAGGATAGGCATGTGTCTCCACTTCTTTGTGTAGTCTTGCTACTGCTGCATAGGAGCCTGGCCTAACCTTTCTCTGGTTGTTGTGTGTGGTTGCACTTCTCCTTATATTTTCAGTACATGCTGGCCTAAATTTGTTGTACAGTTTGCCGAATCTGTTGGGTTGTTCAGTATTGTACTGATTCTATTATGTTCTTCTTTCTTTAATTGGGCATTAAGCAACTAAATGTGTTGCACTTCCACATATAATGCAAAGTTTTGTGTCAATTGGTTTCTATTTTGCTTAAGTTTCTCCAAGGAGAACATTCTATGTTGTTGCTGCTTCCAGGTCCTCTTGGTTCATGAAATCAATGATTGCGAACCGCTTGTATTTGTATAACATAACCTTGGAATGTAGCATGTTTTGGCTCCAGTTTGTTCACATGTTAGTTTGAGATCAAAGACAGTAATATTGGATGGGAGGTTCATTAACTTGGCTATAATATTTTCACGTGTTTTCATTTGATCCATATCCTATTGTGCATCAAAAATTCTGACTGAGTCTGATCATGCAAAATACTCCATTTGGCAACTAGATCTTCCTTGACTTGTTTGTTTGCATAGGTAATGACTGCTGATTGCCACATTTGTTGTATAGACATATCAATATTTGTGATCTCTTTAAATTTGGCAAAGGTTTGTTGTATCTCTATGAATTTTGTATCCAAAGGATGTCCTATATCCTGATACTGTTTTCCTTATTTGGTCTAGGGGATGTGAAAGCTATGTATTCAAGATGAGCCCTATCCATTTCAAGTAAGATAGTGTTGCATGCTTCTTCTGTAGTATGGTGATCACTGAAAATAGCAATGATGTGTTCTTCTTCTTTTTTTTCTTCGCTGCAGGTAGAGAGAAGGCCAATGAGTGTGTTCAAGCTTTTTGCAATGTGTGCTGTCTTTTGATTGGTAGTTCTCCCTGGGACTTCTAATGTTTTGATGCCTGTTTTGACTCTTTCCCTGCCGAATCTTGTCGTTGGATCAATAGATGATCTTGGTCTGGGTTTACCTGCTCTGTTGATTGGTACATTTCTGTGGGAGACTTCCTGCCATTACCCACTTGATTCAGATCTTGTCCGGCTGCTGGTACCTGGTTCCTCTATTTCTATATCTGAATCATCTATTCTTGCTACTGTGAATGTGACAGGAGAGTTCCTACTTTGTTCATTTTCTTGATTATTTCTACCTTTAGTGTTTATGTCAGTTTGTGTATCTTGTGTGATCATTTCTTTTACTTCATCACTCCAAGTTGGTTGTTTTTGATTGGTTTTCTTTTCTTTAATAATTTCTATACCTAAAGTTACAGGCTAACTTGTGTTCTGGTTCCTTGAGTATTCATTTTTGCATTTTCTAGAGGAGTTTTTCTTTTTTTTCCTTTGTTTTTTGGGTTAGACTTTGTTGTCTCCGTATGGGTTTCTTTGCACAGCAGTCTTGTGTTATTTTTCGCCAGGATGTTTTCATTATAGTTGGGTCTGCCCTGGATATAAGGGCTTCTGTGGTCTCTAGGAGAACTCATCTTTCCGTTCACTTTTCTTCTTGTTTCCTAAAATGGCCTAAAAAGGAAATTTTTAAGAAAAAAAAAATCTATGGGAAAGAGTTTTTTTTTGCAATCATGTATTTATATTTATATAATATGAACAAATATATTAATTGTTGTGATTGTTTTGTTACTGATCTTTACTGTTTAATCTAAGTAATCTGAATATCTTTTTAGGTTTTTGAATCCTGAACTTGTATTGATTTATCAGTTTAAGATATTTCTTCTAAAACCTCTTTTAGTATATAAAAAGGTGTTAATGTGCACTAACCTATAGAAAACTACTGTGAATCAATTCTTCTTTGCTTTATTTACTTTCTAAAACAAATCAAAATTATAAGAATATTAATATTAAATAATGATATTCTTTTCTTGTTGTCAGGAGTTAGCTATATATAGTATTTGAAGACGAGTTTTAATATTTTTCTTTAAAATTGTTTTTTGTGAGAAGAGTTTTTTATAAAAATTACTATAAAAATTTTATTTTTAAAATTTAAAAATGAATTTTTTTATATTTATATAAACTATCTAAACAAAAATATCATATATAATATATTTATTAATTATATAAAATTTTACATAATAATTTTATTTAAAATTTTAATATGTTATATTTTATGTAATAATATATATATATTGTTAAAGTCAAACAAAGTTCAGAATTTTTGCCGTAGTCACGTGACCGACGATCATGACGCGACCAAAGCTTACGCGAAACAATCAATTACCAACTATCACCATACCCCTTATAAGCTAGAAGAATGTATGAACAATCTATTCGTGTCAAAAAGGTAAAAAACTATGCGTTGAGGTAATAGAAAATTAGCTAACCAAGAGGCAATTTATATATGACATAATACTAGAATAGCCATAGTGATTATATAATAGCCTATGTGTAAAAATGTATAAATATAACTTCTTTCAATAACTTAATAAAATGGCGAATCTCAGGACTAATCTTAAGATGAATCTCACGATGAATCTTTTGAATAGATTGTTATAACAGTGAAGTTATAAGTAGTTTTAGGGAAAACTATTTTAAGACTCGCCCAAATCTTTTTACACCTCTACCTTGATTTTGGTATTGTGTGTGTGTGATAGAAGGACAGACTTTTCTATTCACAGGTTATGCGAGCTTTTGGTCATTAGCGACAGACTTACCAATTATCCTGCTACAATATATAAATCAATATTCTTGTTCCATTGATACTAAATCATAAGAATCTACTGAAAATCAGTATCAGGTTCACTCCAATATAGATCTTTACACTATAACACAAACTGTAAACATGAATTACCAACAAATAACAAAGGCAAATTAACTGCTTTCAATAATGTATACCAATAGTAGATATATAAATAGCGAAGCCATATTGGATAGCAATAAAAAAAAATACTGAGCTAATCATTGGAAGAAAACAAAAAAAGGTAGACAACAATTCAACAGTATATAAATACTATATACAGGTATCTGATGAATCTTCCTAAATGAATGTACAGGTTGCAATATAAATCAATAGACTCAATTCAACTTCATATGCACCTTTATAGTCAACAGATAAAACACAATAACTATTCTGATACAACATAGTAAAATTTCAACAAAATCAAATATCCTAAAAGAGAACAATATATTTAGAAATGGAACCTCATCAAATTCAATTTCTATTATTTTCACAGAACAGGAATACAAACCAATAAATTATAATATAGAAGTCAAATACCTGCAGAGAACAAGTCAACAGAACTGATTAGAAAAATACTAACCACAATATCACCTATCTTAGAGGAATTATCTACAATTACAAGGCAAGTACAAAATAAAATCAACCTTGAGATATATATAGACAGATCTATATTATGTCATGATAATTAATATTACATGGATTTTGGATGGATAATAATAATCAGGAAGAATCAAAAATTTTGATTCCAAGGATAAATAGAAAACTTTCTTTTATTAACTCAAGCAAAACTGATGGCTATCTTAATAGTAATTAGTATACTACTCTTATACAGTAGAGCCAAAATTTATACAGATAGTCAGGTAGCAACCACTTAAAGATATTATATAGGCAACTACCTGAAGATAGATCTTATCAAAGTTAAGGCTCATACAAGTAACAAATATAATAAACAAGCAGACAGATTAGCTAATATGGATTCATATCATAGTATGATATCAAGACACAAAATAACTAATATCCATCCCATAAAGAACTTACAATTCATATTACTTTCCCAATGGAACAACAATATGCTCAAAGTTCTTATCAAAACTATGGCCAAAGAATTGACAAAGGCAACACATCTAACCAGATGGAGACTCTTGAATAGAACAAGAATTGAATTCAGTGACTGAATTATCAAACACATACATTGGCTTTCAACAATGTTGAATCTGTAATCAATCAGAATGAGTGAACAACAAATCAAATAGAAGAGATCAACAACAAAGGAAATTTAATCTCTGCCTATAGAATGAAGAACTTTCAACAAAAGCCAAACTATATCAGAGACTTCCTGATCTATATAAAGATGCCAAATGATAATCTGCAGATCTAAAGAGATAAACATATACCTATTTATGTGTTAAGGTCAACGACAGAAGACAGAAGAACAAATAAGAAATATAATCACTGACAAGGTTAGATAATATAGTAAGAGAAAAGATACAGAAGAACAAATTAACAACTATCTAAGAAATAACTTCTTGAAGTATACTGAATACCTTAAATGTACCATCAAAGGAGTCATACTCAAAGAAACATACAGCTTAATAGCAAGATGTGTGTCAAAAACTCAACTAAAACAAAAATGCATAAAATAAATCAGAACTCACCTTGTAGACTATTGCTACTCTAATGGCAGTTAACCAGCCAAGGCTGGGCTAGTACTATATAAAATTGTGAAAATGTGGGAGAGTGTATAATATTTTTTATATATTGTTCTATATAATTATTTACCAGGTTGATATATTGATCTTTTATGTATTTATCCTATGTGTTGAGCTGTATAATTTCCATGGAGTGCTGTATCTAACTGTCCTTCAAATTTTTCATGTGATACCTTGCTGTTTTTTTCATTTATAGAATTCTTCACATTTTTAAGTCCAAATATTATAGAAATATTTACTGGTTTCGTATCTGATTTATTTTATGCATTTTTGTTTTAGTTGAGTTTTTGACACACATCTTGCTATTAAGCTGTATGTTTCTTTGAGTATGACTCCTTTGATGGTACATTTAAGGTATTCAGTATACTTCAAGAAGTTATTTCTTAGATAGTTGTTAATTTGTTCTTCTGTATCTTTTCTCTTACTATATTATCTAACCTTGTCAGTGATTATATTTCTTATTTGTTCTTCTGTCTTCTGTCGTTGACCTTAACACATAAATAGGTATATGTTTATCTCTTTAGATCTGCAGATTATCATTTGGCATCTTTATATAGATCAGGAAGTCTCTGATATAGTTTGGCTTTTGTTGAAAGTTCTTCATTCTATAGGCAGAGATTAAATTTCCTTTGTTGTTGATCTCTTCTATTTGATTTGTTGTTCACTCATTCTGATTGATTACAGATTCAACATTGTTGAAAGCCAATGTATGTGTTTGATAATTCAGTCACTGAATTCAATTCTTGTTCTATTCAAGAGTCTCCATCTGGTTAGATGTGTTGCCTTTGTCAATTCTTTGGCCATAGTTTTGATAAGAACTTTGAGCATATTGTTGTTCCATTGGGAAAGTAATATGAATTGTAAGTTCTTTATGGGATGGATATTAGTTATTTTGTGTCTTGATATCATACTATGATATGAATCCATATTAGCTAATCTGTCTGCTTGTTTATTATATTTGTTACTTGTATGAGCCTTAACTTTGATAAGATCTATCTTCAGGTAGTTGCCTATATAATATCTTTAAGTGGTTGCTACCTGACTATCTGTATAAATTTTGGCTCTACTGTATAAGAGTAGTATACTAATTACTATTAAGATAGCCATCAGTTTTGCTTGAGTTAATAAAAGAAAGTTTTCTATTTATCCTTGGAATCAAAATTTTTGATTCTTCCTGATTATTATTATCCATCCAAAATCCATGTAATATTAATTATCATGACATAATATAGATCTGTCTATATATATCTCAAGGTTGATTTTATTTTGTACTTGCCTTGTAATTGTAGATAATTCCTCTAAGATAGGTGATATTGTGGTTAGTATTTTTCTAATCAGTTCTGTTGACTTGTTCTCTGCAGGTATTTGACTTCTATATTATAATTTATTGGTTTGTATTCCTGTTCTGTGAAAATAATAGAAATTGAATTTGATGAGGTTCCATTTCTAAATATATTGTTCTCTTTTAGGATATTTGATTTTGTTGAAATTTTACTATGTTGTATCAGAATAGTTATTGTGTTTTATCTGTTGACTATAAAGGTGCATATGAAGTTGAATTGAGTCTATTGATTTATATTGCAACCTGTACATTCATTTAGGAAGATTCATCAGATACCTGTATATAGTATTTATATACTGTTGAATTGTTGTCTACCTTTTTTTGTTTTCTTCCAATGATTAGCTCAGTATTTTTTTTTATTGCTATCCAATATGGCTTCGCTATTTATATATCTACTATTGGTATACATTATTGAAAGCAGTTAATTTGCCTTTGTTATTTGTTGGTAATTCATGTTTACAGTTTGTGTTATAGTGTAAAGATCTATATTGGAGTGAACCTGATACTGATTTTCAGTAGATTCTTATGATTTAGTATCAATGGAACAAGAATATTGATTTATATATTGTAGCAGGATAATTGGTAAGTCTGTCGCTAATGACCAAAAGCTCGCATAACCTGTGAATAGAAAAGTCTGTCCTTCTATCACACACACACAATACCAAAATCAAGGTAGAGGTGTAAAAAGATTTGGGCGAGTCTTAAAATAGTTTTCCCTAAAACTACTTATAACTTCACTGTTATAACAATCTATTCAAAAGATTCATCGTGAGATTCATCTTAAGATTAGTCCTGAGATTCGCCATTTTATTAAGTTATTGAAAGAAGTTATATTTATACATTTTTACACATAGGCTATTATATAATCACTATGGCTATTCTAGTATTATGTCATATATAAATTGCCTCTTGGTTAGCTAATTTTCTATTACCTCAACGCATAGTTTTTTACCTTTTTGACACGAATAGATTGTTCATACATTCTTCTAGCTTATAAGGGGTATGGTGATAGTTGGTAATTGATTGTTTCGCGTAAGCTTTGGTCGCGTCATGATCGTCGGTCACGTGACTACGGCAAAAATTCTGAACTTTGTTTGACTTTAACAATATATATATATTATTACATAAAATATAACATATTAAAATTTTAAATAAAATTATTATGTAAAATTTTATATAATTAATAAATATATTATATATGATATTTTTGTTTAGATAGTTTATATAAATATAAAAAAATTCATTTTTAAATTTTAAAAATAAAATTTTTATAGTAATTTTTATAAAAAACTCTTCTCACAAAAAACAATTTTAAAGAAAAATATTAAAACTCGTCTTCAAATACTATATATAGCTAACTCCTGACAACAAGAAAAGAATATCATTATTTAATATTAATATTCTTATAATTTTGATTTGTTTTAGAAAGTAAATAAAGCAAAGAAGAATTGATTCACAGTAGTTTTCTATAGGTTAGTGCACATTAACACCTTTTTATATACTAAAAGAGGTTTTAGAAGAAATATCTTAAACTGATAAATCAATACAAGTTCAGGATTCAAAAACCTAAAAAGATATTCAGATTACTTAGATTAAACAGTAAAGATCAGTAACAAAACAATCACAACAATTAATATATTTGTTCATATTATATAAATATAAATACATGATTGCAAAAAAAAACTCTTTCCCATAGATTTTTTTTTTCTTAAAAATTTCCTTTTTAGGCCATTTTAGGAAACAAGAAGAAAAGTGAACGGAAAGATGAGTTCTCCTAGAGACCACAGAAGCCCTTATATCCAGGGCAGACCCAACTATAATGAAAACATCCTGGCGAAAAATAACACAAGACTGCTGTGCAAAGAAACCCATACGGAGACAACAAAGTCTAACCCAAAAAACAAAGGAAAAAAAAGAAAAACTCCTCTAGAAAATGCAAAAATGAATACTCAAGGAACCAGAACACAAGTTAGCCTGTAACTTTAGGTATAGAAATTATTAAAGAAAAGAAAACCAATCAAAAACAACCAACTTGGAGTGATGAAGTAAAAGAAATGATCACACAAGATACACAAACTGACATAAACACTAAAGGTAGAAATAATCAAGAAAATGAACAAAGTAGGAACTCTCCTGTCACATTCACAGTAGCAAGAATAGATGATTCAGATATAGAAATAGAGGAACCAGGTACCAGCAGCCGGACAAGATCTGAATCAAGTGGGTAATGGCAGGAAGTCTCCCACAGAAATGTACCAATCAACAGAGCAGGTAAACCCAGACCAAGATCATCTATTGATCCAACGACAAGATTCGGCAGGGAAAGAGTCAAAACAGGCATCAAAACATTAGAAGTCCCAGGGAGAACTACCAATCAAAAGACAGCACACATTGCAAAAAGCTTGAACACACTCATTGGCCTTCTCTCTACCTGCAGCGAAGAAAAAAAAGAAGAAGAACACATCATTGCTATTTTCAGTGATCACCATACTACAGAAGAAGCATGCAACACTATCTTACTTGAAATGGATAGGGCTCATCTTGAATACATAGCTTTCACATCCCCTAGACCAAATAAGGAAAACAGTATCAGGATATAGGACATCCTTTGGATACAAAATTCATAGAGATACAACAAACCTTTGCCAAATTTAAAGAGATCACAAATATTGATATGTCTATACAACAAATGTGGCAATCAGCAGTCATTACCTATGCAAACAAACAAGTCAAGGAAGATCTAGTTGCCAAATGGAGTATTTTGCATGATCAGACTCAGTCAGAATTTTTGATGCACAATAGGATATGGATCAAATGAAAACACGTGAAAATATTATAGCCAAGTTAATGAACCTCCCATCCAATATTACTGTCTTTGATCTCAAACTAACATGTGAACAAACTGGAGCCAAAACATGCTACATTCCAAGGTTATGTTATACAAATACAAGCGGTTCGCAATCATTGATTTCATGAACCAAGAGGACCTGGAAGCAGCAACAACATAGAATGTTCTCCTTGGAGAAACTTAAGCAAAATAGAAACCAATTGACACAAAACTTTGCATTATATGTGGAAGTGCAACACATTTAGTTGCTTAATGCCCAATTAAAGAAAGAAGAACATAATAGAATCAGTACAATACTGAACAACCCAACAGATTCGGCAAACTGTACAACAAATTTAGGCCAGCATGTACTGAAAATATAAGGAGAAGTGCAACCACACACAACAACCAGAGAAAGGTTAGGCCAGGCTCCTATGCAGCAGTAGCAAGACTACACAAAGAAGTGGAGACACATGCCTATCCTTCTCAAACAACCATGACAGAAGTACTTCACATTCTCAAAACAATAAGACAAGAAATCCAAGAAATAAAAGAAGACATAGCAGATCTAGAGGAATGTATGGTTAACTTAGAGACATATGATAAAGACTACATGAAACAAATGGATGAAGACACCTCCCTCCTCGATACAGAAGAAAGTTCAGTAACAGACATAGCACTCTAAAATAGCACTCAAGACATTCATATCCAACAACAATGCATTCAGTCATCCATGCAAAAATTAGACAAACACATGGACCAGATATACAATACTGTACTAAATGTCATCTCAGGCAGCATGCCCTCCTCCCCACATAGATAATAATGGGTAACAACCAGAGCACTATATTTACAGAAGAATCAAGCAACTCCAGAAACAATCAAATAACAAACTCTTACAATACACCAAAACAACAAATGGAAGAAACAGGTTATCTAATAACAAATTCAAACCAGAATCCAAATACAAACAATGAAACAACTGGCACAACAATATCCACAACAACACATAGAGAATACAAACCAATATGGAAAGTCACAATATTTAATATTCAAGGTCTAGTAGAGACACACAAATGTGAGATATGGTTCAATTTATGCAATACAGAAAACTGGGATATCATAATTATCACAAAGACAAATGGTCATATCAACAATCAAAACATTGGCAATACAAGAAATTCCAAACTATATGGATCCACAAAGAAGCACAAATCAGTGGACAAGGTCTAAATATAATGATCAACAAAGACATTGTATATAGAATTTATAATTACAAAACACTCGCAGATAGATTCATTACAGCTGACCTGGCCTTTCCACACAAAGAAAAAATAAGAATAATTGTAGTCTACTTCTCCATACAAGACATGGAAGGAGAAAAGCAAAGGGTACTTAACACCCTAAGCAAATGGATCAAAGAAGCAACAGAAAGAGGATGGCATCTTCTAGTAGCAGGGGACATAAATGGAGTTTCCAATCTAGCAATAAACAAACACAGCAGCACAAAGACAATCAAAAAACACAGCCCCTTAGGAAAACAAATACAAATCCTCTTGGACAATAACTTGAAAGACATATATAGAACAAACAACCACACAAAGAGAGAATATACTTGAAGTAGAGGAGGAAGCAGTAATAGAATCGTCCAAATTTGGATGAGCCCACAGGCAACATGGCAATCAAAAATGGCCACCATCCAAATCTTATCACATTAGCAATTCTAAGTAACCACATCACAATGATAGAAGAAATAGAAGTATGGAAACTTGATACTCTAAAACAAGCAACCTATCATAAACACAACTATAGATACAACTGGCAATTCATCACAACTTAGCAGTGAAAAAAGTTCAGTGAATATATCAAATATAACATACAAATAGAATACACAAGGAAGCAACTTCTGGACCATCTATAAAATCAATTCAGCAACACTATTCAGAAAGCAGCCAAAAAATACATTCCAAAAAAGAAATCACATCAAATGAAAAGATACCAAGTCAAAGATATAGAAGAAGCACCACTTATAATATAGCTACAGAATTTTTTCACACAAATAAGGCAACAACTAAAAGATAGAGAAGAAGGAAAAATACATTAGCCACTTTAGATCCCAGCGAGCATACAAAAATCAGTTTCAGACTTGGTGCCCATACTCGAAAAATTAGAAGCTGAATATCCTAACACATACTTAGAAGAATGGGTCAAAGTAATCCAAGGCAATATAAAGGCATAAAAAACAGTTACAAAGGCCATTTCCCATAGAAGACATCTTATTACAATAAGGAAAAGAATCCAGATAAGACAAGAGCAATATGGCAATAACAAGTGTGCCATAATCAACAGTATTCTGGAGAGACCTAGAAGACAAATACAGCTAGACAAACTTATCATCCAATAAGGAGAAGATATGCAGATAGTCACAGAACCAGCAGAAATCAAAACTAAAATAAAGGAACACTTATACAATTGGATACCATACAAAAATACCAAAAATTTAGAATGATATCCTAGGTGGCAGGCCGAATATAGACCCAAACTACAAATTAAGCAGTACTACTACAAAGGAATGCTAAAAGAGATCACAACAAAAGAACTTGTACAAGTAATCAGACAACGTAGCTCAAAGTCAGCCCCAGGCCCCAATCAGATATCATACTTAGCATACAAATATTTAAAGAACAAAGCAAGAGAAGAACTTAGAGTGATCTTTAATATGATCATCCAATAAGGTAACACACCTAGAGAATTGAGCAGGGGACATATATATTCTATACCTAAGACTAAGGACTGGGTGCACAACCTGGATATCACTAGACCCATTATACTGCTTGATGTGGGAAGAAAAATATTCACCAAAATTATTACAGACAGATTAACCAAGTGTCTGACTCATGCAGAAATACTATTTGAATTTAACTGGGCTGCACTTCCAGGTAGCAGCACCCAAGACCGTATTTACATAATCAGTAGCATCATTGAACACACAAAAAAAACTAAATAACAAGCCTGGATCTTGAGTCAAGACATGTCAAAAGCATATGACTCTGTCAATTTAGAGATGCTACAGTTGGCCCTTCAAAGGATTAAGGTACCAGACACAATAGTCACAATTCTGCTCAGCATATTTCAAGACTGTCAAAATGCAGTTATAACATGCCATCACCTAACAGATGAATATCAAGTAAGAGATGGAATAGATCAAAAAGACACAATATCTCCATTATTATGGCACATCTTCTATGACCCACTACTAGCCATGATCAGTTAACAACATAAAAGCTATACAATAAGCTCCAAAGCATGTACAGAATTCAAAACAGGATGGAATAAAAGGACTACCAACATAGCAGTCAATGCATATATGGATGATACAACATGGACAACAGACAACAGAATAGACTTGCAAAGAATCATCCATATAACAGAAGAATTCTATCACATCAATGACATCAAAATCAATCCCAGTAAGTCACAGCTGATTATCATCAATAGTACAGAGGAAGACCTAGAAAGAGGAGTAATAATAAATAATCAGAAAATACAAGGATGCCCTCTCAACACACCAGTTAGAATCCTAGGAATCTGGTATGACAGCTCAGGATGCAAAGACTATCAGAAACACCTAATAAAACAAAAGGTTGTCAATACATGCACATTAATTGAAATAAAAAAGATTACTGACAAACAAGTGCAATACATAATCAATTATATACTAATACCTAGCATAGAATATCTATACAATAACATAGTCTTACTAGATAAACTTGCAATCAGCTAATAAGCAAATTGGCAACAACATTTAAACATAAAATAGAACTCACCAACACAATACCCAACAGCTTGCTCTATGACAAATATGAATATAACATAATGCACATATGGAACAGACAAGTACAACTATATACCAACAATTGGTGTGCAAGAGTAAACCAAAACAACATTACAGGAGACATAGTACACCATTGACTACAGTCAACACAGAATATGTTCTAGTTAACCAAAGAAATATATAACCACATATAAGCTCCTCTTTTTGAATCAGGAAGAAATCTCCATATTACATAATCTGGATATTCAAACACATGGTTTCACATTCCACAAAATTCAAGGAGACAACTTTCAGACCATAAAAATAGTAGACACCACTATCAAAGAAATAATTGATCCAGAACTCTATAGAAGGATTCATCCCAACTTAAATAAACACAATATTCTCTTTACAGGACAACTCCCAATAGTAAGAGAAAAAAGATGCTACACTAGTGTCAAATTATAAGAATACATCAAAAATCAGTATTAGGTCCTACTACATCTTGATTTTTTATACTACAATATAACCTGCAGACATGGATGACTGACAAACAACAAGGACAAATCAACTGCTTCTAACAATGTATACCAACAACAAATACATAAACAGCAAAACCACATTGGATAGCAATGGAAAAGAACACAGAACTAATCATTGGTAGGAAACAAAGTAAGGTAGATAACAACTCAACAATATATAGGCACTATACAGAGATACTCAGTGAATCCCCTTTAAACAAATATACAGAATAAAATATAAACCAACAGTCTTGATCAAATGCCACATGTACTTTTATAGCTAGCAAACAATATACAATAACAATTCCAGTACTGCGTAGTAAAATCTCAACACAATCTAACATCCTGAGAGAAGAAAATAAGCTCAGAAGTAGAGTCTCACCAAATTCAATTTCAACCATGCTCACATAACTAGAACACAGACCAACAAACTACAGTGTAGATATACAAATACCCATAGAGAATACGATATCAGAACAGATCAGGAAAACACTAGTCACGATATATCTTGCCTTAGAGGAACTAACTACAATCATAAAACAAATACAAAATGAAATTAACTTTGAGATATACATGGATGGATCCATGACACACCACTTTAACCAATTCTATATGGGCTTAGGATAGATAATAATAATTAGGGACAACCAAGAACTCAAATTTCAAGGACAAATAGAAAACTTCTCCTTATTAACAAGAGCAGAATTGATGGCTATTCTAACAGCGATTAGTACACTACCTGCATATAGTAGAGCCAATATCCATATAGACAGCCAGATAGCAATAAAAAGTATATAAAAAGTGATGGGAACAAATCACATACATAATCTGAGAAAACAAAAAAATTGGGAATTCTCCAACCATTCAAGAATATAATTCTAGACAACTACCTGAAAATTGATTTCATCAAAGTCAAAGCCCACACAGGCAATAAATACAATGAACAAGCAGACAAATTAAAAGCAATAGACACATATCACGATATGACACCAGGGTATAGAACAATCAGCACTTATTCCACAAGAAATCCACAATTCACATTACTTCACAATGGGACAACAAACCCACTTGAAGTCCCTATCAAAACTATAGCCAAAGAACTGACAAAGGCAATGCACCTAGCCAGATAGAGACTATTGAATAGAACAAGAATTGAGTTCAGCGACTGAATTATCAAATATATACATTGACCTACAACAATGTCCAATCTGTAACCAACCAAAATGAGTGAACAACAAATCAATGAAAAAGACCAACAACAAAGGAAATTCAACCTATGCCTCTGAAATGAAGAACTCCCAACAAAAGCCAAACTCTACCAAAGACTTCCGAACTTGTATAGAGATGACAAATGCATAACTTGCAGATCTAAAGAAACAAACACATATCCATTCATGTGTCAAGGTCAATGACAAAAAACAGAAGAATACATAAGGAACACAATTATCAACAAAGCCAAACAATACAGTGAAATAAAGAACATAGGAATACAGATTAATAATTATCTAAGAAATAACTCCCTGAAGTATACTAAATATCTCAAATGTATTATCAAAGGAGCCATACTCAAAGAAACATACAACCTAATAACCAGATGTATATCAAATAAACAATAAAATAAAAAGTGCATAAAAGAAATTAGACAAGAAATTAGTGAATATCCCTATAGCATCTGGACTCAAAGATGTGAAGAATTTCAATAATGGAAAAAACTATAAGGCATTATATGAAAAATTGAAAAAACAGCTAGATATAGTACCCCACAAAAAAGTATACAGCTTAGCACAATGGAAAAACACATAAAAGGTCAATATATAAACCTGATAAATAAGTATATAGGACAATACATAAAGAACATTACACACCCCTTTCACATATTTACAATTTTATATAGTACTAGCCCAGCCTTGACTGGTTAGCTCCCACTAGGGTGGCAACAGGTCACGCGATAAGTCTTTCTCTATCAAACTAGTTTGGTTAACATAGGTAGTTTTAGTATAAATAATATGTACATTTCTATTTAATCCAAATAAAGTAAGGCTGAACCAGCATATAAAAAAAATTGAATATAAATACATAAAATAAATATATTTTAAACAAAATAAATTAATAATATCAAAACATATTAATTTAATTCAAAACAATAACATATGTTGATTCAGCTATATTATATACAATAAACAAGTAATATATATTTTTTTAGAGGTTAGATAAGTGAAGTATTTATGTGTAATAATTTAGAACCTAAAATTTGAAGGCCTAATATGAAAGATTGAGTATCATGAGTTAAGAAACTATAGATTGTGGCCTGGGTACTGATAAGAAATCTATATATATCTAATAAAATATAGAAAGTTTATAAAATTTTAGAATTAGTATAGCCAATCGTAAAGTAGAAAGTCTACAAGAATATAAAGAATAAAGCTAGTTAAAGAAAAAAAGTTTAAAAAAAAAACCCTTTCTACTGATCTACTTTTTTCAAAAAAATTTCCTTTTTTGGTAATTTTCTTGAAAAATCACAAAAACTCTTCTACATAAAAACAAGTCTCAAAGGACATAACTATTCATTCCTAGGCAATAAAATCTACATTACAACTAACAAGAAAAGAGTTTTGCTCAGTTTGAAAGACAGATATTCCTAGGTCACTTTTGCTTTTAGGAAGAAAAAAAAGCAAGAATAAGCTGATTCACAGTAGGCTTCTTGAGACCCAACCTCAACTCCACAAAGCTCTTAACCAGGCTAGTGCAGGTTAACATCTTTCTAGGCACTAAGAAAAGTCTAAGAAGCAATAGATTATATCGATAAATCAGTACAACCTCAAAGCTAACTGAAAACCAGGAGGATGTCCAAGTCTCTTTGGTCAAATAGCTAAAAGATCACAACAACACAACAACTCTAGATCAACTAGTTTACATCATGCAAACACGAACATGTTAACTCTCCACCTGATTGACGTGTATCAAAGCAAGTTAATCAATCTATAACAAAACAAGAAGACATAACAGATCAACAAACTAAAATGTATGGGATCAACAACACGTGTTATCTAAAGCAAGATCAATAGTTAATCATAACCAGTTACATGTCAATAAACAAACACTGGATGGGTAAATACATAGAAGCCACGTGTTATAAACTCCCTAATATCAATATAGCAACTTATTGCCATATACGCCAAATGGAAAAATAATACACAACAATATTTATCCGATCACGTGGTTAAAAAGACACCCATACAATAACAATACATGTTAAATTCTTCATATCACGTGTCAACATGTCAACGAAAGAACAAACAATAATCAAAATCCTAAAGAAAAGAGAAAATGAGCTATTGAAAGTATTAGGAAAGATGGCTTCTCATCAAGATCCTCAACAAGCACTCTGAAAAACAAGAATGATACAGCATGAATTGAAATCAACAACAATTATTCAACTCCACATCCCTGCTGAAGCAATACAGATTTCCTCGATACTAGATAATATTATTGCCAATCTATTAAGAATTGATCCTTTGGTAATGGTGAAAGAACGTATACTACGTCAATATATTTTTTCTTTCTGGGAAAAGGGGCAAGTTAAAAAGGAAGATTTGGAAGCATCTATATTAGAAAAAAAGATGTACAATATGTTAACAAGCAAGTCAGTAATGCAGACATCAAGCACTAACCAAGTTGAAGATTTTATGATAGAAAACACCCCAATGGAAGTTCAATCAACTTCTACAGAACTCGAAGAAGCGCACTCCATTAAGGAAGTCATAATGGAGGATAGAGAAGTGGTGGAACAGATAGAACAAATAGAAACAGAAGTGTTAAAAGAAACAGTGCAGGGAAGCTGTATTACAGATAGCATGTCTTATAATACAAGAAATAGGGTTCAAGGAACAACAGTAAACCCATTCTTTGTGAAACAACAGGGACCAGTCAAGGTGGGGGTACTCCAAGTTATGTTGTCAGGAGAAAATAGAGAAGAGGGAATTACGTACCTCAAAGGAGCTCTAAAAATACCTAAGCGAATGAATCCCTTCAAAACAGAATTTATCAATGGCAACCATTGGATTACATTTGATTTTGATGAAGAAGAAGATGCAGTAAGATGTCTGGAGGCCGTTAACAAAAAAGAAACTGAGAACTTCACACTTAGAAGAATGGACAAAGAGATGAGCATATGATCGGTCTTTCAAAGATATGCCCAGAACAAAAAGTTCTTCAAACTAAAAAACTTTCCATCAACCAAAAATAGATCAAAATATATCACATTGGTAGATACAGAACACAAGCTTGACAAACGCATAATCAGACAAACAATGAAAAAATTTGGAGAAATTATGAATATAGAACATCTTTTCATCCAAAACGGTTCAGATTTCACCTTTATGCTCATCTTCTCTTTTCTCTGGGATTTTGATTATTGTTTGTTCTTTCGTTGACATGTTGACATGTGATATGAAGAATTTAACACGTATTGTTATTGTATGGATATCTTTTTAACCACGTAATCAGATAAATATTATTATATATTATTTTTCCGTTTGGCATATATGGCAATAAGTTGCTATATTGGTATTAGGAAGTCTATGACACGTGACTTTTATATGTTTATCCATCCAGTATTTGTTTATTGATACGTAACTGATTATGATCAACTGTTAATTTTGCTTTAGATAACACATGCTGTTGATCCCACACATTTTAGTTTGTTGATCTGTTATGTCCTCTTGTTTTGTTATAGATTAATTGACTTGTTTTTATACACATCAATCAGGTGAAGAGTTAACGTGTTCATGTTTGCGTGATGTAAACTAGTTGATCTAGAGTTGTTGTGTTATTGTGATCTTTTAGCTGTTTGACCAAAGAGACTTGGACATTCTTCTAGGTTTCAGTTAGCTTTGAGGTTGTGCTGATTTATCAATATAATCTATTGCTTCTGAGACTTCTCTTAGTGCCTAAAAAGATATTAACCTGCACTGGCCTGGCTAAGAGCTTTGTGGAGTTGAGATTGGGTCTCAAGAAGCCTACTGTGAATCAGCTTAT
>CAJVPT010000670.1:0-26905 GCA_910592055.1 Acaulospora colombiana | reverse complement strand
GCAATATAGGTTACATTGTACAAGATGCATGCTCATTACTACATGCACCTTTGTACTCACAAATAGCCTATAGATTTTCACTGGCTGACTATGATATAAAATTCAGGTTATCCATGCCTTGGCCAGTTTTAGTGCTAAGGAAATCTTTGATAAACCTGCTACCCGGAATATATAAGGATTCAAGACAAACCAAGAAAAAATACTGATCAGCTTAAGCCTCTTAATGGATATGGGAAGGATATCCACCTCTTGTCAAAACTATATCCTTTGAGAGATAAGGGAGACTTTGGTCATTTGCAACTGTCAAAAATGTAACGAGCCATAACAATAATTAATGTGAGATTTCTATAATCATGAAACCAATAGCTACCCAAAAGAGAACAGCCATTGCGGAGGCTGGTGGTTAGTATTAGCGCCATGTTGAGAAACCTATAGGAGCAGATCCTGGAAGAAGAAATTTAGAAACAATCATCAAGATAACCAATCCAATGGGAGGAGCAATCCATTACGAAGTAACTAAGAGAAACTCCTATAAGGCCAACTTGCAAAAGTGATTAAAAATGAGGCAATGGAAGGCTATATGCCATTCAATTATATGACACCATTGAATCACCTGGATATCAAGAACATGACTAGAGATTTGTGCCATCAAAGTTTCAACTAGCCTGTAGAGGATCCAAATACAGCAGGAATCATCTATAGTACCTATGATTATCAAGTGGTAAACAAGATCCTACTAAGAAATACACAATACAGCCTCTTGAAGATCAATAAAAAAAAGAAGTCCATAGTAGAACTTCAGTATGCTAATAGTCCTGGGCAAAACAGGGCAACTGACAAAAATAGTATCACTATATGATAAAATTGATGGAATTAGCTAGAATAGGTAGTTAAAAATAAGATTATATAAATTGCTCATATAATCTAAAAATATACTACTGATTTCTCAATAAAGATTTATCCTGTCAGTTGGACTTAAAAAATAATAATAATAATAATAATAATAATTATAGTTACTAATTCTATTCTTATAAATAATAGTTAGTCTTGTAATAATGGATTACTAAAGAATTTAGTATATAAAATTTTGCAGATTACTTATGTCTTTTTTTGAGAAACAAAATTCATAACTCTTTATTTTAATAGAAACAAAAGTCAGAAAATACTATAAATAAATTATTTGAATAATGAAAAATAATTGTAAGCAGTTTTTTAATAATTATTGATTTAAAAAATTTAATGTTTCCTAATAAAGAACTTTTGATTTTTATCACTACTTCCCTTTTTAGAAACTTATCTTTATAGTCTCATATCACTATTTAAAACTTGTTTTTCTGTTTTTAATACTTGTTTAAATCTATATTATTTCTATTTTAACTATATTTCTTTCATAATTTATTAATAATTTACTTAAATAAAATTTTACTATTTTTTTACTTTTATATTTTTTCTGAAAATTTATTATTTTAAAATATTTTAATAAATCTTATTTTGAATATATTTTTTTGATAGTTCTAATTTTATACTATTTATTAACAATTTATACAATTAAATTTTTTAGACTTTGATTGATTGTTTTAATAAATTGAATTCTTTTAACTATTTGAATTATTAAGTAGTTAACTTTTTTTATTATTTTTTATTTATTTAAGAATACTATTTTATATATACTATCTATTTTTATTTCTATAATATATAAGTCATTTTTTAGTATATTTTTTATAAATTCAATATTTTAAATTAGTATTGTATTATAATAATCAATTTATTCTTTATAGTTAAAATATATTTTTTTAACTTATGAAAATTTTCAAATTAGTTTTTTTAAACTTTATTAAGAATATACTAGATTTTTAAACTTTATTAAAAATATACTGGATTTTTATTTTTTATCTTTGTTTTATTTAAATAGCTAAGTTTTTATAAAATCTCATTACTATTTTAATTTCTAAATATTTTCTTAATAATTTCTTAGATTAAAAAATTTGCAATCTATTATATTATTTTAAAATTGATTTTTTATCTATATATCTTAAAATAATTAAATTATTTTCTATTCTTTTAATTTAGTAATTACTTTTTTTATAATTTGATTTAAATAAATTAGTCTATTATTATAATGAGATAAAAAATCTTTTTTTATATTTTTTTCTTATTAAGTATTTTTGAATTAAATTATTTTTTTTTTCAAAAATTTTATATTATTTTTTATTTCAAAAAATTATTTTTTAAGTTTTTAAACATTTTGAGTATTTATAATAAAAGTTTACTCTTATTTACTATTGATTTTAGTAATTTGCAACTAAGTATATTTTAGAATTTCTAATACTTAAGCTATATTTATTTGAGCTTAATAAATATTATCAGATCTATTAAACTTTTTTTATTTAATCTATTGCAAAAACCTTTAGTATAACTTTCTCTTTAAAGTATTTAAATATTTTTAAGGTTACAAATTTTAAATAATTTTTTTTTTTTTGATTGGTGCAGCCATGTTTTATTATTTTTCCAAAATTACATATGTAGAAAGTAACTAAGACTAGGTCACAGGAATATATATTCAGTAATAGTAAAACCCAATAAGCTATTTGCTACTTTGTGACCTGTTGCTTTTTCTACAGGGAAAAGAAATTAATATG
This sequence comes from Acaulospora colombiana, assembly GCA_910592055.1. Classification (NCBI taxonomy): domain Eukaryota; kingdom Fungi; phylum Glomeromycota; class Glomeromycetes; order Diversisporales; family Acaulosporaceae; genus Acaulospora; species Acaulospora colombiana. The sequence continues at coordinate 24,266 of CAJVPT010000670.1, read as the reverse complement.
CCAAGACTATACTAATTGTTATATAAAAAGATAAAAGAGAAAAAATGTTCATCTAGTATTTTATAAATTTGTTTATATATCTAATTACTATTCCTGTTAGATCTAGAAGGGATTGCTGTACTGTGGCTAGATTTGCTTGCTTCTTGTACTTCCCTGTCTTGTTCTTTGCCCATTTATTCCATATCTAAATGCTTTTAATTCCTTTTAGATCTGTATTTATTTGCACCTTAACTTCCATATGTCATATAGAAGTTCTTGTCATTTTTTCATTATGTTTGTGATTGTCTTGGATTTGGTCTTCCTATTTATCAGGATTATCTCAAGTACTTCTGGTATTTCTTTTAGAACTGTCCCTTTTATGAGAAGTGTAAACTTCCTTGGATTGGTCATTTTAAGCCATCTGTATATTATGTCCTTGAAGTTTTTCTTGTGTTTCTTTTTAACCTGTGAGGAAGTATTTTTAATTAGAATTCTATAAAGGTTTTTCTTTGGTGTTTATGTGTTGTTGCTGCATAGAAAAAGATGTTTCATACCTTCAAATATTCCACATTTAGTACATTTATTGCTTTTATAAATTGAGAGAAGTCTACTGTGTAGTTTGTGCAAGGTCAGGAGCTCTTTATACCAGAGGTTAAATTCAAACTTTTGTATTTGGTAATCCTGTCTTAATGTGTTGTATACATTAATTTTGATTGGATGTATATTGTTGAAAGTATGCTATCAATATGTATCTCTGAAATTCTTATCTGTAAAGCTATTTTGTATTCTGTTAAGCAGTTTCCACTTGGTTAGTTTAATAACCTTATTGACTTGTTTTACTAAGTTCTTTCTTAGAATATCTATTGTTGTAGTGTTCCAGATTATCTTCACTAAAAGGGAGCTTTGATATTGTCCCTTTATATTTATAATTTTCTGATTAGGTTTCATGTGTTATGAGATAGGATCGATTCTAGCTAGCCTATCCACTTCTTTGTTGAGGAGAATGCCAGTATGTATCTTTACTTTATGTAATATTATTAGTAGATTCTTTTGTTACCTGATATAATTGAAAGTATTAATTATTGTACTGTTGGATTTCTTTGTTTTTATAAGCCTTGTGTGATCCATGATTTCTGTTAGGTTTGTTATCATAATTTGAGTATCTATATATAAGTGAACTATTGTGTTCTTGTTGAAAATACTCATCGCCATTGTTATTTCTATCATTTCTGTACAGGTTAATAGTGTATAGAGTTGGATCTATTCTTGAAAAAAGTGTTCTTTTTCTGTTTCATATTTAATGATCCAGCCAAACCCAATATGTGGTCTGTTCCTATGGATTGATACCAATCCATCTGTGTAGATTATGATCAGTTTACATACTTTTATCTGTCTTTGTATAATAGCCAAGGTGTCTAGTTTTGTTTTGTCAAGATTAAAAATCTTGTTGAGATTGATTGTTCCTCAGTTGTTGTTGTTGATATTGAGCTGTATATAAAAATCCTCTGTTTGTAGAAGGTCAGTAAGATCCTTTAGTTCTTTGATAATGAACTTTGGAGTAATTCTGCAACAAAGTATAGTTGTAATCTTATCCTTGTTTTCCTTGGTTAAGATACTTTATTTTTCTATTGGAATCTGAATTGTGTGTTACTTTTTAATTTCAACTGTACATGATTCTGATAGTATATCATGCCCTTTATTTAGATTGCATCCTTCGTACCTTTTTAATAATGATTGGTCTTCTATTCTAGTATAGTGTATATATACTACTGTGTTAGGGCTTTCATTGCATTTCTTCTTGTCTATAACTGCTTCATTTTGTTTGAGTTTGGCCCCCAATATAATCTATAGGTGTCAATCTTTATCAGAAATCTGTCTTGATTGAATGTCTAATGGTTGTGGGTTTTATCTTCTATTCTATCTTGTACTCTGGCTGAACTTATAAACCTTGCTACAAGTTTCTTGTACTATTTTGGACTGCTTCTTTTCCTTGCTCTTTTTATGGCACCTAGTTCCCTCCAATGTAGTATCTTGTGCAAGTGAAGTTAATTACCTATCCAATAAACATTATATTGTGTCTCTATAATATGTATTTATATTAATTGTATATAGATTCTGAAATTATTTCTTCTATTGTGTCATCTATTTTCCTTATTCTTTGAGGGATTATGAATTTGGAGCTAAGGTGAAAATAAAACCATGTTTTTTTAGAATTCATAAAGTTTCATAGTCTAAGTTCTATTTTGCTTTGAAAAAAGGCTAGATGAGATGTGTTGTTACAGTATTAGTTGACTAGAACAGGTTCTATAGATTTTGGAGTCCCATCCTGAATATATATCCTAGCATGCCCTTGTTTTTAATTCTTCCTATCCAGTTCCTTGTATGCAATTTAATTTAACTATGTCAAATATAATTTATATTATGTTTTGTGTGGTTGTATTAGAGAGTATTAGAAAAGATTTTAGTGAGTTTACACTTATATTGCAATCTTTTTCATCAGAAGGTTGCATGTACTTTCAGATAGTATCATGTTATTCAGTAGATATTCTATGTTTAACATAAGAATATGATTTATAATGTATCTCATCTATTTGTCTATCTTTGCTTTCTATCCTATTAGCTTGCATGTTTTCTTTACTTTTTTAGTGATAGGTTGCTTTTGATAATTTTTTTTCCTGAACTATTCAGCTATACTATTAGCATCCTCATTAATGTGTTTAGTCTGCTACCTTGGATAGTTCCCCTTTTAAGGGTGAAGCTATAATTGAAGTCTTCTGGTTGTTCATTTATTATAATCAATTGTAATTTTGTTGGATTAATATTGATGTCATTAATATTGTAGAAATTTGTGGTTATATCTAAAAATGTTTGCATTTTTCTAGATTGTCCACCAGCTATATAGTATTATCTATATATACAATGGCTTTGATATTCAGGTAATATTCTCTATATGGTAAGTCAATATCTTCTTGAGCTTGATTGAGTATCTATATCCTGCCCTTGATAATTCGATTTCTATCAAGAGGAGGTTATAGAATATGCACCACAGGAGGAGAGAGATAGTGTCTCCTTAATCAATACTATCTAGTACTTTGTACTTAGATCATGTGTAGTGATGACTTTGTTTTCTCTTTTTCTAAGCAATACTTGTATGATATCTATTGTTTTCTATGATATCTTTATGCATTTTATGGCCTGTGACAGCATCTCTTTGTTGACTGAATTATATACTTTCGCCATATTTTGGCTCAGTATCCAGAGTTTCTTCTTTTTTTCTATGTACATGTTTAATGCAAAGATTAATTATATATAAGGGAGCTTGTGTACTACTTCAGGGAGTACTGCCTAGTTAAGTTTACTAAGAATATCATGTTTTTTGCAGATTTATGCCAGGTGGTCACTGATAATTTTTGTAAAGATCTTTCTCCCTACAATTAGCAATGTGATAGATCTAGTGATGCCAATTCTATTGTTTCAATCTGTAGGTTTTGGTATGGGATATATGTATCTGTACTTCATTCTTTCATAATCTTTTATTGTAATAAGATTTTGTTGAACAGGTTTGTCAGCAGGTTAATGCATTCAATTTAAGGTATTTATAAGCCAGATATGATATGTTGTCAGGACCTGGTACTAACTTGGAGTTTCAGTTCTTTATTGCTTTTTTTAGTTCTTGTGTGGTGATCTATTCTATTAATTTATAATATTAGCTGTCTAGGATCTTTTTTTTTTATATATATTGTTTTGTCCACCTGGAGAAACTGACAATTAGCATGGTTTTCCTGCAATAGATCCATGTTGCAAAATGTTCAGTGACTTTTCTTTTTATTTCTTCTGGATCTGTGATTATCTCTATATATTCTTCTTTATCTATGATAAGTTTATCCATTACTATAGATTTTTGGATCTCTTCAGGATGCTGTTTATCATTATTTTTTTGTTATTCTGCAACCAGAGTTATCTTTTTTCTATGTATTGTTGTATCACCTTATTCTGCTTGAATTTAATTATTATTTTGGCTACCATTTTGTATTGTATTATGTGTTCCTTATATACTTCTTTCCAATGAATCTGATATTTGTGTGGATACTCCATTTGCTGTTTCTCTAGCTCTGAAGCTAGTCCTAAAAAGTTCTCTTGAATTTTGAAAAGTTGTTTCCTAATCAGTTGCTCAGTTTGCTTATTTGGTGTATCTATATATCTTTACAACATTTCGGATAGTCTCTGGATGTTGATAATCTTTCTATAAATTGTTAAGAGTTTCTCTGTATTTCTATATCTTTTTAGGACATTAGTTTTTTTATATATTTGTTTATGACTAGTAAAATAGACTGCTTAAAACTATACCATAGGTTGTCTATCTCATCTTGTGATAATTTATTTCTTCTCTGTATCTCCTGTTCAACTGTGTTCTTGAATTTCTCCCATTACTTGTCATCTGTTTTGTGCCAGTTGTAGAAATAATTGCATATGTGTATCTTCTGGATCTTACACTAGTCTAGTTGTTACATCTCTATTCTTGCAGTCATTATCCTGTAATCGTTCTTGTGTAAAAGGTCAGGGTGGTCTACTATTTGTGAGTTCCTCAATTGCCAGATGTTCTGTGAATAGTATCAATTCTATTGTATGCAACTCTTTAGTTGCTTCATATGTATGCTGTCTGTAATGAGTTATATTGCCTGAAAATATCTTCAAAGTTTTACATGATTAGTTATTCCAGAAGCTTTAACTTTTGCTGATAGTGATTTGTTTTCTTTGACTTGTATAGTTTGTCAACAATTAAGTTTAGTATAAAGTTGAAGTCTTTTCTTTATTGCTTGTGTTATTCATTGCTGGATGCTATATTCTATCCTTGTTTTTTTCTCTTTGTTACTATTTCCTAATGGGAGGTATATTTCTATCAACCTTATTTGTATTTACTTGAAAAGGCCATGTCTATTGCTATAGCTCTTCATAATATCACTTGCTTTCTATAGATTCTGATTGTAATATCTTTATGTAATACCATGAATACTCCATATCCAATTTTTTACTTAGGATCAATCAATATTATTAGCTGATATTCTTGCTGCTTTCAATGTTTAACCTGATGTGTGTTTTCATTGGTTTCAGTGGTAATGATGATTTCTCATTGTTTTTCTGAACAGTATTCTATCTATAGCTTGCATTTTTTCTTCTCTACTATTTCTCTTATATTGTGTATTACAATTGTTAAAATTGAAATGTTTGTTTTGTCGCTTTTTATTTATATAAAAAATTTCTTTGGTTTGAGTGTAACCAGTACTATATATTGCTTGTTTATTTAAAGGTTATATGGATAATGTTGTGTTTTTGGTTCTAATATTTTCTCCTCTTGAGAAGTTTATTGGATTAGTGTCTGTCATATTATTGGATAAAATTATAGCTATATAGACCTGTTTGTTGTAAGAGCTTGAAAAGGTTGATTGCTTTTTCTATTATTGTACTCATTTTATTGAGTTGTTGCTAATATGCTTCTTGAGTTTTCTTGATTTCTTATATTCTTGTGCTGATTTCTATTACTGGCTCCTCTCCACTGCTAATGGTATTCTCTCTAGTTTTTCCATAAGTTTATTTATTCTTTCTAGGTATTTGTTGGCACATTTTTGTTCTAGTATGTCTACTCTTTCGTTCAGGTCTTGAAAGATTCTTTTCATCTTCTTGATGTCCTCTTGAATTGAAGTCCCGATCCTCCAAATATCTCCTATATGTTGGTCAGCTTTTGGGTTGCACCCATACTTGAGGATGTTCATATAATTCTAAGTGTTGTTGCTGTTTTTATATATCCTGTTGTCATGAGAGTTAAAATTTGTGTTGCTGAAGTGTTGAGAGTAAAGTTTTGGATTGTTGGATCTGTTGGTATGTTGTCTTGGAAAAAAAGTTTCAGCCCCTTCAGGGTATATGCTGAAGTTGTGTTCAGGTGAGCCACAGGTATGGCACAGTTTGGTTTCACGGTGAACCTATAATGTTTAGATTCTCTTGATCATGGGGGCTGATAATTTGGCTTCTACGAGTTCTTCTTTGATTTGAAATGTGAAGATGGCAAACCTTTTTGCTTGGCTGTTGTTATCATGAGGGATGTATGCTGATTTTGCTTTTGTACTAATAAATATGACTGCTAGGTTTGCTGCTGTTATATCTGGTGGCAGTTAGATAAGTGTGATACTATGGCACTTCCTTTGTTTTTTGATCTCATGTATTTTATAGTAGGAAAATATTCTGCATGAGTATAATCCTTTGATGAGTGCCTAGTCCTGTCTGATTTCCACATATTCTGACATATTGAAGAAAGTGATGTTTGCTGTTTGAAATGGTTCTACTTTATATAGAATTATATAATTAATGTTGATTTTTTTACTGAAAAATTCTGCAAGATCAATTTTAGTGAAGTGAGAAGACATTCCATACTCGAATAGTGCATAAGTTGCTTTCTTGGAATCCTAACGAGGCGATATTTCTTAATTTAGTATTTTCATTGTCTGTGATATTAATCTCATATGCTTTTTGTGTATTATCATAATTGTTGAAAATGATGATGTTCTGTGATTTCTAATTGGATGTTTATATCTTATATATTTCAAGGAAAAGAGATGTCCCACTTTCTACTTGATGAAGTCTATTTTTTCACTGGGTGTTTGTCCTGGTATCTATTTAGGATCGATATAAGTCTTTCCGGACATAAGAGTCTCTTGTAGCTGCTGAAGTTTAGCTATATCTGGTCTGATTAGTAATATTTATCTGTTTGTTTTGTGTCTATGGGTTTTGATAGCTTTTCTCTTCTAATTCCTGAATTGTAATGGAGAGATTGTTCTGCTGCTTGTTGAATCTTTCAATAGTTTCATAATCTGATCTCTTGTTTTCTTCTCCTTTTCCATAATCTGTTCTTTCACTTCTATCTCCATTTCTTTTGACTATTTGATTGTTTTCTCTTAACCTTTTTCTTTGTCTACTGCTTTTTTCATAAGTACTGTTCTGGTTCTAAGTAGAATGTGTTTAAGTTGGATAGTTGGTATTGCTACTTTGATCTTCAAGACTCTACCATTATTCTTGCTAATTCTGTCAATGTTATACTCTAGTGTTGTCTGTCTTCCTAAACTTCTTAGTTATCTTGTGAAGACCATCTTGGAGAAATGCTACTTTGTAGCTGAAAATGAGTTTTTGTATTATTGCCTTATAAGGAAATTTTTTTGCAATTTGAAATTTTTCAGTTTTTGCAAATTTTAAATAATATATTATATTATTAAATATCATTTTTTTTTTAAATGCTAGCTCATTCTTGCATTTGATTGATATCTTTATTAATTGTTAAGATACATTCTAAGGACAACCGGGATTAATAGTTATCCATACTGTCTAAGGATTTACAGATCAATGAATAGTATAAGGGGAATCTATTTACATTTTACCCAATCAGAATAGGAAAACTATATTATCATCTAGTGTAGAATTACTCTTAACCCTTAACAAAGTTGAAAGAAGGTGAATGTATGCTACCAAACTAATGGGTCACAAATTGTACTCCTTCATCACAAACTGGCACTTCCTAGTAGATACTATGGGACAGCTTGTTACTACCCTTTGGGGGAAACTAATATATCAAGAACTTGCCTAAGATGCCTAGCACCACTAGTGTTGGGGGTTCTTATACAAGGTCTAAAGACCTTGTTAGTGCTAAAAAGAAAAAATAAAAAATATATAAATCTATTTTGTGTCTTAACTGGGGTGTGGTCTTGTATCATGAAACTCCTGTCACCCATTTATTGAGAAACTGTTTTGAAAGGCCCTTGTGTTTTTTGTACGTGGTCAGGTTCGTCTTTGCATGCAGTTCATGGGGCGAATAGTTCATGGACTTGTTTACTCTTCCTTGATGGCCAATTATTTAGAAGATTGCAGTATCCTGTATCCACCCGCACCAGCACATGGCTTATTGTGGATCCCGAGTTCTTATAGAATTGAGAAAATGCATTCAGATACATGAGGTGGTCAATGAGAGCTTGTTTATCAATCTTGTCCAACGCATTTTATGTCAACCAATCAGAATCAATGGAATTCATGCTACCCAAAATTTCAGGATCAAGCTAAAGTAGGCAAAATTCCCCAAAAAGCCATGAAAAGTGTAGCTCTAAGAGGACACACAACCATGTAAAAAGTGGAAAATGAGTCTTTTGAATGGGAGAGACCCTCTCTCAGGTACTGTTTTGTTTCTCCACTTTATCTGATATGTGGCAGGTACTCTGTTGTTGGTTCTTCTTCCTTGAGGAACTTTCTTATCATTGGTAGTCAAGGTGAGTGCTAGACTTTGCAGGTCATGAGAGTTCAGTATTGTTTGGAGTAGATTGTAGACAATATAGGAAGAAGTAGTGGAGTCCTAAAGGAAGCCCCTTCAGGTTGGTTTAAAGAAAATATTAAGACTTTATTAGCATAAAAGTAACAAGACTTCTGCAAACGTCTTTTTTGTGTGTGATTAAAGGATCAGTGAGAAGAGTGTCCTTAAATATCAATCTGTATGATATATTTTTACTTTTAAATAGCTTTTAAAATCTAATTATTAGATTGTTACATATTTTTCAAAACAATATGCTATGTTATATCTTGAATTTTATTTTGAAAATTAGAGTTTTATTTAATTATAAGAACCTATTTATCTGTTATTTTTTTTATTAATAATTTTGTTATTAGATCTATTTTTTTATAGTTTTATTTTTTTATTTCTATTGAAATTTCATAATTTCTTATTCAAATTTTTAGAATATTATATATTTTATTTTATCTAGTTTTTAATCTCTTCTCTATCAATTCTAGCTTTAATTCTTTTTATATAGTGAATAAAATAGTTAATAATAACGAGTATTAATTTGTTACTATTAATTTAAAAATTGTTAACTATATATAAACTTTTTTTATTTTTAGAATTTATTTTATATCTTTTTTTTGATTTGACTATTCAAATAATATTATTTATAAAAGTTATAGTTGAGTATTTAAAATCTAGCTTATATTCTTCTTTACTTTTAAAATTTAAATTTTATTTAATTTTTATTCTATATTTTTTGCTTTTTTTTTATTTCAAATTTTATATAATATTAGATTATAAAATATTCTTTGTAAGAAGAGTAAATAATTTTTATTTCTTATTGTTATTGATTTTATAAAATATTTTTATATAATATTTGAAACTTACTATATTTGAAAAAACTAATAATAAGTTTAATAAACTTAGAAATTTAGATTATTATTATTATTTTTTATAATATATTTAGACTTATAGTATGAAATACTTTAGCTATATATTGATAAAGTATCTATAAATTTTTTTTAACTCACAATCATGTTAAAATGGCTTGTCTTTATTAAGATACTTGAAAAAATATCAAAATAATCCACAGATCTTCTCACATAATGACTAACTTGTCTTTGTATATTATTAATTGAAGAACTACACTACTTAAAAAATATAAGATATCCACTAAGTTAGTTCAGACTAAATAAAATTAAGCTTTACTAAATATTCTAAGTCAGATTTAAGGGACAATATTATACTCTTCTAGTAGCTTGGAATAGTATCTCTAAGTCAATCAGGATCATTATAAACAGTTTATCACTATTGATTATCTTGAAAAATGATGAATTGCTGAAATTGAACTGGAAAAGAGAAAAAAAGAAAAACAATTTAAAGCCTCCAAAAAATTCTTTTCTATTTCGCAGCCTTTTCTCAAAAGAGGTTTTGCCTGATTGGATATTCTTCTTTGTTTTATTTGAATCTTGGAAAGAGTCTTCTTTGTTATTACCTGTGGTATCAAATGAGTCTTCATTTAAGCATGCATCAGATTGAGATAGTCCAAAAGAAACTAGAAGACCACAGCTTCTACCTTAGGAAGTCTTTTTATCATTTGAAAAACTTAGAGAAGGGATGAAATTCCTTCATATGGATCCACCCCATCTTTTGGTGTCATAATTGTTTCCTGAGGTTGAATATATGCAGTTGGAGATAAACTTTTTCTAGAACTTTCTTTCCTACATCACTCATGATATAATAGGAACATATTAATATAACCAATAGAAGCTTGTTTACTTTTTCTAAAACTAATATATTTTATGTCAGCCAATTACCTTTAATAAGAATTTGTACTATTCAAAATTTAGTATAACATATGCAATGTTAGGAAATTATTTCATCATTATATATCCTAGTTAAAGAAAAACTTTATTAAATATAAACTAGGAGCAGACAACTCTAAGTTGTCAATAAAAGAAAAAAACAGCCTTTAAATATATGTTTTTCCAATATAAATAAATATAATAAAAATATATGAAATAATATATATATAGTCTTAATGGTTTTTCTGAAAGATCATATACATATAATTAATAAAAAATAAAATAAAAAACAATATGATAAAGATAATTATAATGAAACCCAACTATTACCATAAATCTATTGGTGTTTGTCTATATGCTATTAGTAATTCAGATTTCGTGTCACCTTGGAGCTTCGGGATCAGTGGTCAGGTCATATGATCTGAAATATCATATGTTTTAGCAAATTATTAATGATTCATAGCTAGACAATATCTTTTTGGCCTTTAAGAAAAGATGTTTGTATTATCAAAATAGCTATAGTTTCCTAAGACTATTTTAGCATTTATAATCTGTCTTTTAGGTATAAAGTCAAGATTTAGTCAGGCAATTTAAATAAACTTGTTATATTCTTCACTCCTTAAAAGAATCATTGTTCTCAATGATTATACCCTTATTATCATTAGTATGTATATCATTTCTGTGGCTCAATGCTAAGGGATTATGGTCCAGTCTTGTGATGGTGGGTTGTAATGCATGATTCTTAAAGTTTCTGATGTGATTATCAGTTTTTATAATCTGCTATTCATACCTAGTATACACAAATTTTGGAGTAAGCCTCTAGTATTCAGTGACATGTGCTTGTGTTTGTGGTCTTATGTTGATTAAACTTCTTTACTAATGCTGTATTTTATGTGGTTCATATCATCCCTTTGAATAATTGTAATTGATTTCGATTTTTGCATAATCACTTGCCCATATTTGTTTTGAGCTATAGGATTAGCTACTCCCTATAAAACCCAAAATTCGTACGGTAGTATAAGGTTTCTAATCATTCTGGATACAATAGAAGCTATATGTCTTGTTTTATAATATGATCTGTTTTTGTAAAGTCTGTAGAACTAAGTAAGGTTTTGATACTATATGTCTTCCCTGTTAAATATATTAAGGATTTGATAAGTATTTTCTGATTCGGCAGTAGTTTCTGATTGTCTGTATACTGGTAAGTCCATTGTGTTTCTCTGGTATTTTTATTATTAACCTGTTTATTTCTTAAGGCTTTTCATAGCTTTTTGCAAATGCAAATGGTGGCAATAATAAGTCTTCTTATTAATCTTCTTTTTTTCTTTATCTTCTAACTTTTTTTCTTCTTGTAGATCTGATGATATTTTGTGGATGAGGAGGGATTTCAGATTTTGTCAATTTGAGTCTTCTTTGGTCTTTTTGAGTAATTCTTTGCTTTTGTGGACTTCTTCTCTTCATTGGTGACAGTCTTGTTTTTTTTTTATCATGGCAGTAAGTCTTTCAATATTTTTGATCTTATTTCATTAATTGTACTAACTTCTTTCTTCTGTTTGAGATTGTGTGGTCTCCTTGTGATCATGATATATTTGTCTATTTGATCCTTTTATTCAAGATTTTTTCATCAGCATTTTGACATTTCCAGGTGATCTTTTCAGCCATCTTGAAGTATTCTGGTCTTTTTTGAGATAAGTTTCTACTGTTTTGATTATTCTTGTAGTGTTTTCTTTGTTATTCTATCTCTTTTTAGTCTTCTGTTCTTGATATTAACCTTCCTTCTTTCTTCAGGTGATATAGTTTTTTTTCTTTTGCTGATTTCAGGTGGTCTTTCAGAATTCAGCTTTTGTTTATGGCAGTTGGAGTTCTGATGGTCTCTGGAGTTATCAAGTAAGTTTTTTCTCATCTATTCTTCCATTAATTCTTCTATCTTAGCTAATTTTTTCTTTCTCAGTCAATTATTTTTTTTTCAGCAGTTCTTATTTGTGTGTCATTCCTTCGGTGGGCAAGTGCCCTTGGCTTGCAATATGATTGTTGTGAACTTGGGCTAGCAATTCTCTCAATAGATATTTTCGAGCCATGAAAGTCTTTTTTTTTCCTATTTCACTAATCTTTCTGTCTCTATTTCTCATATTTTTAGTGAATAAATTCTGCTTTTTCCTATAATTTATCTGATATTAATCATAATTTTGGTTCCAGTGCTTTCTTTGTTCCTAGCAGTCTCTTATAGTGTTTAGATAAGTTCTTTTACTACTTTTGTTCTTGTTTCATTCTTTTTTTATCCATGTACTAACTTATAACTTCTTGAGGTGGAGAAATGGTGTTGCTAGAGTTTTTTCACTCATCTCTTTTCCTTCAGCAATTGTAACAATTTCTGCCATTCTAAAGCATATTTCATTTGGCCGGTCTTTCTTAAATGGTGTCCTTTAGTTTTCTTTGAGTTTAATAGCTCTTTCTTGATATTCTGCCATATTAGATCTGTTCTCTTGCAATTCTTGTGATCTTTTTTCATGTGCATAATTTGATGGTATATGTTCATCAGCAAGCTATATACATATACGAGCTTCTGGAAGGTTATTTGGCATATATAAGTGTGGTTGAGTATGCAGTTAAAATAGTCTCTTATCTATATGTTTATATGCTTATATCTTATGCTTTAAACTAGCTTCATGGATAGCATATAGATTCAATCAGTGCTAAGGTGAAATTTAAACTTATATCTAAATTATATATTTTACAGATGGTCATAATTCTTTGTGTATCAGTTTTTTTGTAATTTTTTGTCTATTTTTCTATAGCAATGATCCTTTTGTGTAGCTATTTTTTTGTTTTATCTTGCAGTCTTTCTTTCTAGACTTTCTGTCTATATCTTTTATGTGTATATGTCTTGTGTGTGTGTGTGTCTATATCATTAATCCTATCTTTGCTTCTTTGGAAACAGTAGAAAAGCCTTTATGCCTAGCACACAAATAATTCAGGAATTATGTCCTTATATCAACCTACTGAGTATTTTTCTATACTTATATAGTCTGAGATTAACTGATCCTTACAGTAATATATTACTGCCTTGAGTTTCTCAAGTTTATTGTACATAGTTCAACTTTGAGTGACCAGTTAAGATACCTATAACAGACTCTTGAATAAGCTTGTTTGCTAAATAATACCTTTTAGAATTTTCACAGTATGGTATCATTACTCATGAAGAATATGCCTTTAATACATTGTTCAGTTTCCTTATATTACTAATCTATTGCTCTATTTAGTACCTGATTCTAGAATTTTTTAGTTTTTAACTCTTGTTATTAATGATAGTGTCCTTTCATTGGCTCCTATTGATCAGGTGTTTATTGTTTTCCTTATCACTTTTTTTAATCCATTATTGTTTTTAATTTGATATGTTGCCTCATGAATTTTTATTGTCACTATATGTATTGCATATATCTATCCTTGTGTCTTTATATGTGATTTCTTTTTCAGTAATCTAGAAATTCCAGGTCATCTTAAAAGTTTTTCTACTTAAACACTGCTTTTTTGCAACGGTTTCTACATTTATTCCATCCAATTTATCAACAACAACTACAATAATACAAATATGCCTTGTATCTATAAACAAAATACTTTACTTGCCATCGTTCCAAGTAATGATTACTACAAGATATCCAGTTCTTAAGGAAGGAGATCAGCCCCCTTATTCAGCAACTTAAAGATTCCCAGTGATCCCTTAAACTGTATGCCATCTTCAAGTATATTGAGACAATTTCAGTTATGCAATTGGAAGAGGAAAATCTGGTCTTATATATAGAGATAATAAATCTTCACAGCTTTCCTGGTGGTAAGTTGTATCTTCTTAAACAAAGGGGTTAGAGAACTAGTAATTACTGTTGTATTCTTTGAGCCAGTTGTAATAGTTATATTGTACCCTTTGAGCCATTACTATTGTATTAGAAATCTTTTACCAGAAATTCAGGTAAGTATTTGATACCAATATGTGTCTTTTTGAGTAAAGGAGTTAGGAGACTAGTAGTCACTGTTATGTTTTCTGGGATAAATGTAATAGTAATATTGTGTCCTCTGGGCCATTACTATTGCACTAAAATTCTTTTATCAGAAGTTTAGACTTATTACATGGGTATTATCTCAGAGTAGCTGACATTTTTCACAAAGTTTGGTCCTTTTATTGAAAAAAGATAAGTATTTCTTTCTAAGTATTGAAATTTCATTAATATTCTCATATTAATTATATTTATAATTTCATAAATACTATAGTCTTAATTACTATCCTATATTAGATGCTATATAGCTGTTCAGCTTGAAAACATATGGCATAGATTACCACATTTTTAATGAACCAAGGTCATTTACAACTATTTATGTGAATTTATAAAATTATCAAGTAACCAACTCTAAGTATCTAGTAGATCTTTGCGTAACTTCTCAGTGAACTTTTGTGCTAATTTCTTAGGATCTTTAAACTTCTATCCTAGACCTTTGTGATGCAGTAGTATTTCTCCTGTGTAACCCTGGTGGTACTCTTTCTAATGGCCTCAAATTTGCTTCATGTAACTTTCAAGTATTCTTTCATCCTTTGTATAACCTTGGGCAAACCTTTGTGCAATATGGTAAAGAAAGTATAGTGAAGCAAGAAGAATTTTTCCTTATCAAAGAAAAAATTTTCTCTCAAGAAAAATTTAAAGAAGAAAAATTCAAAGAGAAGGAAGAATAAAAGAAACATCTACTGCTACCAAATATAACATATGTAATATTAGGAAGTTATTTTATTATTATGTATCTTAGTTAAAGAAAAACTTTATTAAATGTAAACTAGGAGCAAACAACTCTAGGTTGTTAGTAAAGAAAAAAGACAGCCTTTAAATACATGTTTTTCTAATATAAATAAATATAATAAAAATACATGAAATAATATACATATAATCTTAGTAGTTTTTCCAGAAGATCATATAAATATAATTAATAAAAAGAAAAATAAAATAAAATAATGAACAATATAATAAAGACAATCATAATCAAACATAACTATTACTATAAATCTATTGTTGGTTGTCTATATACTATTAGTAATTCAGATCTCATGTTGTCTTGGGGCTTCAGGATCAGTAGTCAGGTCATGTGATCTAAAATATAATGTGTTCTAGCAAATTATTAGTGTTTTATAGCCAGAGGTCTAAATCCTTGCTTATATTGAAATCCTATTTGATAACATCTTTCTGACCTTTAATAAAAGAGGTTCATCTTATCAAAATAGTCATAGTTTCCTAAAACTATTTTAGTATTTATCATTTGACTTTCTGATATAAAGTTATGCTTTGTCAGGTGACTCAAATAAACTTATTACATTCAGGTTCAAACTGAAATAGACAAAATTCTCTAGAAAACCATGAAAGCAATAGCTCTAAGAGGCTCAACAGTAACTGAAAGGAGAAAAAATAAGCCCTTCTATTATCAAAAACCTCTATATATCTCTTATTTCAAAGATGAAGAAGGTCTTTATATACTTTATTATTGATTCTTTTTCCTTTAGAAACTTTTTTGCTATTGATATCAAAGATATTACTTGACTTGTTCTTGGTTACCAAAAGTCAATTTCTTGATCAAAGAGAATTGTAAACAAGTAAGGGAGTAGAAACGACTCTTGAAGTCACTTTTCAAAGTGTTTTAAGAAAAGTATTAAAGACTTTTTAGCAAAGAAACAAAAAAGTTTTTATGAACATCTTTTTTGTATATGATCAGAGAATCACCGAAAAGAGATTTTTTAATATGATAAAATATCTATAATTTTTTTTGTTTTTTATTAGTTTTTTAGATATTTTTTTTGAAATGGAAGCTCAGTTATATTTATTAACTTTAATACATAATATACAAATTAATATATAAATTATAAAAATTATTATATGAAACCATATATTATTTATATTACTAAACAGATTTACTGGGTAGCTTGTTGTCTGAAAATATCCAGTTAGATTTAATTTCTATTACTACTAATATTTAGAAAAAATTAAATATTCCTTATTTGAATTTTTAATTCTTTCAGATCCTTCTTAACTAACCTACTATAGTTGACTTGCTAGTTTCTTGAAAGAAAAAGTATATATTTTTTATAATTCTAGTGATTATAGCTATTACCAATATAAAGTATATTCAGAGAAAGAATATGAGTTCAATAATATTATGTTATATAAGAGTGAAAAAACCATTTAAATCAGAATAAAAAAATCCTGGAATAATTTTGAAATGAAAAATAGTTATATCTTTTATAAGTAGAGCGAGTTTTTGAAGTTTCATTCCAGTAGAAGAAGTACTTATTTCATAGCCATAATACTTTTAAAAAGTAATGAGAGAGAAGAAACCACAATCCATATATTATTTATCCAACTATATGATAAGTATATGGCTTATAATGAATTTAAGATTCTTATGGAGTTTAAAAAATATATTTATGTTACATGTTATATATATCCTTGTTTATATTTCTGCTAACTATGAAGTACTAATTTCAATCTTCAACCAATTAATCCATCCAAAATCTGATTTAACAGAAAATTCAAGATCAAGCCAGAGTAGATAAATTGATCTATACTTCTTTCTAAACTTTGGGATCTCTATAGGCAAGAAAAGGAAAATATTTTTTCTTCTAATTTCTTTTTTCTAAAAAAGCTTTCTTGCTATTAATTTCTTAGGTAAAGGGTTTTTGAAGAGAAAAAATAAACAAAAAGAGTAAAATATAATTGTCGCTAAATGAAGCAGATGCTTTTAAGAAAAGTTTTAAAGTTTTATTACTCTCAAAATATAAAGTTTTAAAGAAATGCTTCTTTGAAATTGATAATTAAGGATTTATAAAAAAGAGTTTTTTTTAGTTTTTTATCAGATTAATCTGCCAAGGTTGGGCTAGTGCTAAAATAAATTTTAAAGATAAGAAATTATCTATAATATTTATGAGCCATTAATTCATGAAATCATTGACTAGATCATAAGTAATAAAAACTCTTTCCGCTAATCCTTTGACCATACACAAAAAAGACATTCGCAAGAAGTTTTTAATATTTTTTTGTTAATAAAGTCTTAACACTCTCCTTAATCCAACCTGAAGGGAATCTTCAGCAGACACCCATACTTTTCTCCTCTTGTTTACAATCAACTTCAAGCAAACTGAACTCTTGTGGTCTCAAAAGTTTAGCTCATACTTTTACTATCAATGACAAGAAAGTTCTTAAAGAGAGAAGGACTACCGGTATAGTATCTATCACTACTCTTCTGAAGCAAAGGAACAAGACAAAATAGAGGTTTTCTTCCAGTTAAGAACTCATATTTTTCTCCTTGACTTGGTATTGTGGCCTCTAAGAGCTTTCATTTCATGACTTTCTGGGGAATTTTGTCTATCTCAGCTTGATCTTGAATTTTATAGTAGTACAAATCCTGTCTATTTTGATTGGATGACATAAAATATGTTAGACAAGATTTATAAACAAGCTTCTATTGGTCACCTCACATGTCTGAATGCATTTTCTCAGCTCCATAAGAACCTGGAATCCACTGTAAGTCATATATGTTGATATAGATGAATACAGGACACAAATTGTTACATCATTGGATACAAGAAAAAATATATTTTTCCATAAACAGATCATTCAGCCAGGACACTAAAGAAGGACTAGCTCACTTACACTTGCCGATAAAGACAGAAAGTACAAGACAGGTTACTGATAGGCAAGAATTGAATAGTATGATGTTCTTCACACAAAACTGAACCCTAACTAAACAATAAAACAGGTCAAGACACCTAATAGGACAAATTTTTTCTTTTTTTTTTCTTTTTTCACATGCTAACGAGATCTTCTCATATAAGGAACTCCTAATACTGGTGATGTTGGATATTTTAATTGAGTTCTTGGTACATTAGTTTCCCTTAGCAGGGACAACAACAGGTCATCTGGTGGGCAAAACCCTAAGAGGTGTTGATTCTAGAGGTAAATTTAAGATTAGATCACTTCAACAAAGATTGATCTGCATTCCTTATAGTTTAGTTAAAGTTTAAAAAAAGTTCCATACTAGACAGTTAATAGTTATTCTATTCTGATTGGGTAAGATGTAAATAGATGCTTTTTGTACTATTCATTGATCTGTAAATCCTTAGGCAGTAAGGATGATTAATTATCCAAATTGTCTCTAGGATATATTTTGATTTTAATAAAGCATACAAACTGATGTAGGAATGAGCTAACATTTAAAAAAAAAAATCATTGACTAGGTTTGTATACTAATCTTTTATATATCTTTTCCTCTGTATAAAAGTTAGATCTTCCTTTTTGATTTAATATTTTGCTTATTTCTTCCTTTTTTTATAATACTCATAGTGACTTTTTATCTCTGAAATGGTTCACATCTCTCTATTCAGATTTTGCATAAAAAATTGATTATAATAAGTATAATTTACTAAGACAGGTTTTTCTGCCCAGTTGATCTAGGATAACAGTTTAGATATTGGAGACTAGTTCCTTAAAAAGGTTTCTCTGATATTTGTTGTTAAGTATTCTTTGTATTTTAAGTTTATTTTGCTTATGAAATTGATTTCAAATTTCTTTATCTCTTTTTATGTTATGTGATTTTCGATACAAGTAGTTATAGTGTTGATTAAGAATTCTTCTATAACAAATCAGAGTTAATTATAAATAAAAAGGTGTGTACAAGTTTTTGGTTCATTGCATCTTGAATATTTATTGTTTTTGAATAAAAATGGAGTTCTAGTATAGAGTTTGCTTTTAATTGACAGTTCATTATTTTAAATGCCGAGGTAAAATTTTCTGAGTTTTAGATCTTTCTAGTCAGTATGGTAATTATTTATTTTAATTAGTTGTAATAAAGTAGTAATTGTCTACCAATGAATTTCTTTCACTATTCTTTTATTGTAGTTATATTTTATTCAATCAAAAAGTTTCTATTTTATCAAATAAATTGTCAAGGTGAGTTTTTTTGTAATTAGTTTATGGAAACTTTTGCTCTAATGGATAATTAATGTATTGTTACTTGCTTTTGAAATATGTGCTCCTCTTGTTTTGGGGTAATTATGACCCAGCCCAAACCTATATAATATTTTCTATTAAAGTTATTTAGGAAGTCATCAATATATATTTAAAAAATGATATAGTTTTTTAGTTTTTCTGTGATTATTGTTAATAACTTCAGGCTTTTTGTGGAGCCTTTAAACAATTTGTTTAGATATTTAAGGTGCAGTTGAGAAATTGTTGGAGATTTAATTTTGATATTTGCTTTCTATTGGACTGGAAGAGCTTGTGTATGTTCAGAGAGCATAATAGAAAAGAAGTTGGAGGAGATCCTGTTTCTCCAAATTGTTTATCTTTTCATGTGGATACTTTTTCTTATTAAAAACTTGCTTTTATAGACTGGTATTGTGATGGATTCTTATTTGATAGCTATAAAACCATATTTCTCAGTCTGATTTTTCATACTATTAATTGTGCATCCTTTATATGCCTCTAGTAGGAACCTCTTGAATTTTGTATATAGTATCTATATTTGATGGTATTTTTATTTATTTTCCATTATTTTTTTCCAATGGTTGGATTGTCTTTTTTTATTATAAAAATTCAAGGGGTCTGGAGGAAAAGAGATCAGTGGTGGATATGCCTTATGTAAAGATATTTTTTGTTATATTGATGTTTACTTGATTTTTGATTTTTAGTATTGTTTTAAGTTTTTTTTATATGATGGTGTACCATTTTGTGGTTGGATCCAGGACTGATTTTTGCTAATTTGAATAACTTGATACTATTATAGTATATTAAATCTATCTGTATTGAAAAGTTGACCTATAAATAAGAAGTTGTATTTGTTTAGATTTTTCTGATATTCTACAAAAAAGCTTTACTTATTATATCTTCCATTGGGGTATCTATTTCTTTTATTAGGATCAGATTGTTGGTTTCTTGTGACAGATATGCTATGAAGTTATATCTTTTCAAAATTCAGATAGTGTCATATGTAAAATTATTATATAACTTTTTAAAGATCTTTCTATCTATTTAAGATGGGCTATATTGACCAAAATTTATTCTATAAGATCTGTGATCTTATTCTTGATATTTTTTATACTTTATTAACTCTATTAATTCTGTTAGTCTAATTTGTAGTATAAAGTAATTATTGTCTATTTTATAGATATTTTTTTTTTTTGCTAACTCAGCCTCCAATTGGTCTTTATTTAGCTTTTACTCAAATATTACATTGTCCTATCTATTTCAGAGCTACCTAGAAATCGAACTATACTAGCATGTATATTAGAGTTACTAGAAAAAATACCTTTTGGTCCAAATATCCAAAGGACCTCCATAGCCTGTTGCCTTCCTTTCAGAAAACTAACTTGCCTAGGCTGAGTTAGTACTATTTTCCTTGAGCTTACATATAAAGAAGAAGTTAAAGGTTTTGGTTTTCTTTCAGTTCAAATTAAAGTTGTATGCTAATTCTCTGGGTAGGTGCTTGACGTATGTGTGTTCCATTTCCCTCTTACTCTTTTCTCTATTCTTGTGATCTTCTGGGAAGTTTCTCATTCACTCATGACTTCATATTGTTATTTCCAGATCCTTCTTGCATGATTCTGAATTTCTTCAATGCATCTTAAGAGGATGGGCTTGACTTTTTTCTTGTAAATCCTGATGCAGGCCTGGACCATACTTGTGATGTCTTTGGGGACTAAACACCTCACCAATAAAGTGATCTAGAGTTTAACTTCCTTTGGTTTAATCTTCGTGGCCCATTTTTATACCCAAGTCTTGCTTTATTTTTCCCAGACCTGTAAATAAGTTGTTATTGACTCTAGTACTTGCATGCCAAAATTAAGTTCATTTGCTTTGCATGTGTATATGTGGGCTTGATCTTCTCTTAATGTGTTGCATCTTATACACTTGTTGGACCTATATAGATCCCTTCTTCAGACATAGAGTTTGATTATGGTTGGGAGCTCTTGTGTTCAAGATTTTAGCTTAAAGGATCTTTATTAATGGTTATTTGTGTCTGTATGTCTAGCTATTATCTTCATCAGTTTTAGGAAGTCAACTGTTATGTTCCAGTCAATTTCATTATTGAGTTGAATGAGATCCCTATTCCTTTCCATGATACATTATTCCAGTATTTATATGTTTCTATAATAGTTTCTTACTGCTTCTCTACTATTGTAAGTGAACTACTGGTCCTTGTATTTCAGTTCTATTGAGTTTCTACTAAGTGATATTATGTCTAGCCTTGTGGTGTGCCATTTGAGTCTTGCTCTTCTGGCCTCACTGTCTACTTTAGCATGTCTCTCAGTGCAATTCCATTGGATCTTCACAACCTGGACTTTCAAGTGTTTTCTATTGATAAGATCTTTGATGTGTGAAACTAGTTTCACAATTTGGCACAAGTTCCTGATTATTTCCAGTGCTGTAGCTAACATTTGACTATCCATATTTAGTATTACCTTTGCTTCAAGTATAAGGAGAATTAATATTAAAACAAAGGCATCTAACTCTGCTTTATGAGGTGTTGTTTTATAATGAATCTTGAAAGATACGATCTCAATACTCTCTCCTATTTCAAGGTTTTCGATCTTGAAGGCAGTAGTGTGAAATTTCCTGAAGCAGCTTGTATTCATTATTAATCTGACTTTAGTTCATCTCTCTATTTGCAGCTGTAGGTGGCAGATCCTCTTTTGGGTTATTTTATCCTTGATCCAGATAAAACCTTTCCTTGGGCTATCTTGTCTGGATATATAAATATCTTTTAATTTGTGCATACTATTTCTCTTACTCTGGTTGAACCTGGCCCTGATACTTTGTGGTAATGCTAAAAGCTTGATTTCTTTGTTATTGCCAGGGATTGAGGAGACTTGTCTATAGCAACCTGGAACAGCTATTATATCCTTGTTTGGGATTTCAATGATACATGTGTTCTTGGTCATCATATTATTGAGTTCACATTCCATGCATGGCTTTACATAAGATGACCATGAGTTCTGAATATAGTGTTTGGCTATTGTTATGTTTATGTCTTTCTTCCTTAGTTTCCCTATTATTAGTATCCCTTTTTTTATGTCTTTGTTTGTCACAATCCAAACTGACTTTCTTTCCTTTAAGGCCCACATCTTTTATTAACTTATATACTGTACAGGTAACTAAGCTGTACAATACACAAGCTTTTTACATATAGTTAACAAGTAATTATACATATATAAAGTAAACCTATCTATATAAGTAACTATAGCTATTCTACCTCTATATATAACTACTATCTATTTAAAAAGATGTGCGATTCCTTTTTAATTTTTCCAGAATAATTTTATTTATGGTAAGAGTAGTTTGGTTATCAGGCCATCGAATTTTCTTTATCCTGGACTTTTCAATTATTTATAAGTCCTTCGAAGTGGTACACAGATTTCTCCTCCTACTAAGGCCTCCTGATAGTAAAGTCTGTGAAAGCCAGCACAGCCACATACTTGAATTCTTGAATGGATACCTCAATCCTGTAAGGTAGGGGAACCAGGTTTTTTCTTGGTTGATTTACCATTTCTTCCTTTAGCAGTATGCTACCAGTTCAATATCTACTTTTCTTATTACCTTTATTTGGTAATGCATCCATGTCAAGGGATAATTTTACTCAATTTCAGACATTCAGCCTCATTACAATTCAGTATAGAATCAGCTCAAAATGCTTCATTTTGTGAGATAAGCTATATTTGGAAATATCGGTTATTATATAGTTACATCAATAGATACCGATCACTATCTGCTTGTCAGAGGTTGCCTCCTAAAGAATTTGATCTTGACTCTTATAATATGACCTATGGAGTACTAACCACTACACTATGGACCTATAGGTCTGTCTGTTTTATAGATAATAATTTTTTATTATTTTTCAGATTTTCACATTTCTATTTTAAAGCTATTTCAATATTCTTTTGGCCTTTTTTCTTTTTTTATTCTATTACATTGTTTTTAGTAATTCAATTATATCTTGAATTTTTTTTTGAATTTTTATCTAAGACTTGTTTTCTATATTATACTATAAATAAAAATTTTCAATCTAAAGTTTTAAATAATATTTTTTATTATATTTTTATATAGCTATACATTTTTTTTAAAAAATATACAATCTTGTCTATTTAATAAATTTTATATACAATATATATACTTTAATTTGAAAACCAATTTTAAACTAAGTTAAAACTCTTTTTGCCAATTATCAAATCACAAAATTTTAGAAAAAAATTTTTTTATCAAAATTTATTTAAAGACAAATAGAAGAGCTTAGTGGCAATTTCTTTAAGGCTATATATAATGAAATTAAATATTTTATTTTAGACATTGTTCTAACAATAATAAAAAACTATAAATCTTAATTATTTATAAACAAATTCAAACTAGTAACTATTTCTTGTATTTGCATTATATCTTGACTTGAAAATTTAATAAAACAAGGCTGAGTCACCATTTCAAAAAAAATTACATATAAAAAATTAATAATTGTATCATTAATATTCATTAAGATTTTTTTTTGTTTTAATATACAATTTTTTGAAATAATTTTTTGTTTTTCAATATCAATAGCAATAATTTTAATATTTAGATAGAATCAATAAATAATTTCAAATCCAATATCTATAATTTTTATATAATAAATATATATTATTTGTAATTATTGTCAAAAATATATAGATTGATAATTTTTGGATTTTTATGATATTTTAATCACATTTACTTGTATCTTCATTATACTTGTCATAAAATATTTTGGTTCTGAGAAATACTGTATATATATATATAACCTGCAATCATGCCATAATGACATATCTTTATTGAAAAATTGAAAATGAATTTACAATATTTTACTGACTTTCACAAAGTGACTAACTCGTCTTCATAAAAAAGTACTCTAAGTCAGATTTTGGAAACAATATTTCACTCCCCTAATAGATTGGTAATAACCTCTATTTACCAGGATCATTGCCAACAGTTTGTCACTGTTGATTGCCTGAAAACCAATGAATTGCTAAGTTAAAAGGGAAAGGGGAAGAATAATTTGGAAAAGGAAACAATTCAAGATCCACCAAAAAAATCCAAAAATAAAAACAACCTCTTCTCAAAAGGGATCTGCCTGATTGGGATAGT